>CAJVRI010000092.1:0-65798 GCA_911649635.1 Poeciliopsis gracilis
TTCTACAGGTCTGGTTCCTCAGTGTTTCTGTGCTCATTTGAGTCTAAAAGGTCTCAAGGGTCTATTGGAGGTATTAAAAATGCCTCCAATAACTCATCTGTAAGGATGAGAGGCTTTCTACTCAATTCTTTTTAATTGCGTAGAAAAGTTTCCCCATCTTTTAAAACTGGGATTATTCCAAGATCCAGAGGTTGTTTTTTCTGTTTTCAGTCAAATATTCACAACAAATCTCAGAATGTTGTTTCTCTCTTGACTTCTTTTTCCTTTCATTCATCAGTCAGATTTCTTTGAATTTACTGCAGTTTTTCCTCAATGGACATTTTCTGTTTCTGTTCCTTCATAATCTCTTAAATACGTCTTGGATTCAAATGTTAAATGTTGCTTTTGTACATTTACTGCAGTTATGATTCATATATTTAGTGAACAATAAACAAATGTTCTTCCTCTGCATTTGATTTATTTGTTGCTCATCCTGTTCTGTTCCTGTTTAAAATTTAAGAATTTTTTCAATCCCAACTCTGATTTTCATAAATTTCTAATGTACATTAAAACATTCCAATCTTGAAACGAGTTGTTGAAGCACAAATGACTGTGCTTTGAAGAGTAAACAAAAGAAAATCTTTATATTTTCTATTTCATTCAGAACTGAAACTCAGAACCTGCAGAACATTTTTCACCTTAGAGATCCCAGGAATTGGAAGATCAGACCAGAAAGATAATTGGAGATCAGTGTTGGACAGAAATGACCTGATTGCTGCATTTCTGCATAATTTCATGAATCTATTTTATCTGCTGCTGCTGACAACAGCAGGCATGACTCAGTTTAATGTGACCTAAAGAACAGGCCTTCTGATGGTTGTCATGTTTTCAATTTGGACATAAGAATTACATATTTTTACAAAGACGACCTTCAAGCCTTACCCAGTTGAACCAGAACTCCCAACAACGTATTATGAGAACCTTATGTGGGAAACCAGAACATTTGACCCAAAGTCAGACGGTTCAAAGGAAATTCTACCAAAACCTGAGAAGATGGATGGAAACTTCTGAATCTGAAGAAAGTATTAAAAATGAATCCAATAAATATTTATATATAATTTCCCTCTTTCTTATTGTTGAATCATGACCTCTGACCTTAGCTGAGGCAGTGAGGCCTGCAGAGCTTCAGATGTGGTTCTGGTTCTTCTGGACCTCCTGGATGAGTCATTGATGAGCTCTTGAAGTGGTTCTGGTGGGTCGGCCTCTGCTGGGAAGGTTCTCCACTGTTCCTTGTTCTCCATATGTGGATCCTGGTTCTACTGAGGTTTTCTGGAGTCCAGAACCTTACAGGTGGTTCTGGAACCCTTTCCAAACTGATAGATGTGAGAGACTTTGTTTCTCTGATGGATTTGACTTTTTTTTAGTTGATGTGTTGCTTTCAGAGATCTTTCATCCATCAGAGAGGTTCTATTAAAATAATTTATTGTATCTACAGGTCAGGTAATAATCAGGGTTCTGGGTTCACTGGGAGATTTAGCTCAAATTCCTAAAAAACATTGTGGTTTAATCACAGTTAGTTCATGATTTAACAAAGGGGTGTGAATATTTACTCCATCTTAGGAGTGTGTTAAGTTGTGTCATCTTTTGTTTTTTTGCACCATCTGCTGTTTTGCACTGGCAGCTGGTCTTTGGGCCAGGTCAGTATCTGGCAAAGCAGTTTGGGAATCCCCAAAAAGTTTGGGATGTTTGACCGATTGTATGACAGGAAACCCAAGACTCAGCTCAGTTTACTTACAGTGTTTGGAGGTTTGTCTTTGAGTCCCTGCACAGGAGCTGTTTCAGCTGGATTCATCATGTTTCCCTGTTCGGACTCAATCAGACCCAGCAACCTGACCTGCAGTTATGACCTGGGGTTTTTTAGTTGAATTTGAGGTTTGGTTATTCTGCATTCCTTATTCCCTCTCTTTAATTAGATTAGTCTTGTTTCTATTTTTTCTTTAATTCCTTGTTATTCTTGCTATTTTATGTTTCTTAGGTCCAGTTACAATGTGTTATATTGTTTTTTTCTAGTTACCCTGTTGTGCTCTCTTCTTTGCCTCCTGTGCCATTTTCTCTCTCTCTCTCCTCACACCTCCAACCTGTTAGTTAATCAGCCCAGGTCTTTTGTTCCAGCATTCACCCTCACAGTATTTATACTCTTCTGCTCACACTTATTGCTGGTTTCTTCTCTTAAATCCCATCATATCCTGGTTACTTGCCTTTTGATATTCTGCTTATTTTTGCTCCTGGTTCCTGTTTTTGGTCTGTCCATGCTCTCTGTGATTTTTGTGCAAGTTTTCAGGTTTCAAAACATATGATCCATACTCCCAGCTTCTGTCTGCATTTGTCCTCTCTGCTGCTTGATCTGACTCTGACTTTAAATTCAGGTTGATGATAGAAATGAAATCAGGGTTTAAACTTGGATCCACAGAACCTCCTCAGCTGATCCTAGTTTTAACCAGAGACTGTCCTCACTCTGCTCACCACACTAACATCATGATCAATGATTGTATAGGAGCTCCATGATGAAATGGGCTCATTTCATCATGGAGACTTTATCAACCCACCTCTGATTTTATAGCAAACCTTCTGCTGCTCAGAAAGAACAAACTACAAACCAGGTGAGCTGTCATATAATCACTTATGCAACATTTTTCACACATTGAGTTTGAACTTTGAGTTGTTCAGGTAAGGTAAAAGTCCAGATCTGTTGTCTCTGTACAGGTGTGGCATTAGTCTGAGTCTACTGTGGTTCTGTTGGGTCTCAGTTTGTTGTTCAGACACTCTTCAACTTTTTGAACCGTATGAAGAAACTGTAAGTTTGCTTGGTTTCCTACTTGAACTTTGTTTACTGGAACCTTCTTATATGTTTCTGATGTTTGGAGAACAAGTTCACTTCAGACGTCTGCTCAGTTTGATGTCTCTTCTGTTTGAAGGTTAATTTACAACACTATTTGATTACTAATGAAAAAGAATCAAACAACATGATGAGCAGCTGGTGTTTCTATGTTTTCTTCTCTGCTTCATGTTTTTACCTCCATGAATCAAAGTGTTAAAGTCAGAAACAAATGTGTCTTGTTGCGTCCTTTCAAAGTAAATGAATATTATGTATTATTTTTTACAAATATTATTGTTGAAATGTGTTCAAATGATTTTAATAGTTTGATGCAGCTGATAATCCACTTATAGAGTTTAATAATTAACTAAAATCCTTCCTGTTGTTCATGTTGAATCAGTGAATGTAAATGTTGCTCCATGTCTCCATCTAGTGGACTGATAGTAGAAGTGCAGCAGCTGATGGCAGCTTCCTCTGCCTCTCTGCTGTCTGACTGCATTCACCTGACACTGATATGAAGCAGAGAAGAAGAGCCAATCAGAGGAGGAGCAGCTGATCTTTTTCCAGCACTAATGATGTAAAGGATGATCAGAGTTGATGTGCAGATGAATGATGTGTGTTTCCTCTGCAGGTGAAGGTAGAAAGTGTGTGTGAGCTGATGTGAATTCAGCAGCATGGATCAGTGTGAGGACAGAGAGGAGGGAGTCCCTCCCTCTGAAACCACTCTGTGTGGGGAAGATGAGAGCCAGAGCAAAGGTCAGAGGTGAGGTCACCATCTCTAACTGTCCACAGCCCTTTTCACACAGCGTTCACTATATCAGGCCAGAACAGACGTGGTGACGAAGCTGCTGCTGTTCCTCTTTGCTGATTAAGTTTTAATCATCATGTTTCTGTCAGGATCCATCAGAGATTCAAACCAGAACCAGAACCAGAACCCAGCTGTGTGTCCTTTAAGAGCGACAGGTCAAAGGAGGACATCATTGACTTTAAATCTCCTGGATCTCCACCATCAGGGAGGTGAGCTGTTTCTAACTGCTGTAACTGTCATTATGGCCATGTGACAATACCAAGTTCTCTTGGGTTCTGTTGTCAAGGGAACGCTAGGATTGAAGGAGTTCTTGTCATACCACATTTGTTTGTTTGTGGTATGAAATTTGAACTCAGGACCCACATTAAGAAATTTAATACACAAATAAAAATAAATAAATAGTAAAGTAATCACTATTACTTTAGTAATAGTCATTATTATATATATAAGTTATATATATTTAACTAATTTATGAAATGTAGCTGAATTAGTTGCAGCTTGAGTTCATGCAGTCTGAAGGGAAGACACTGAGTAGGAACAGTGACATCCTGGTGAAAACTTGGCAGAGGACCCATCAGTTTTTTGTGATTAAAGTCTCCCACAGTCACATAAAATGCCTCCACATGCTAATGGTGTCATGCAGCTTCTTTGATACTGTTGGAGATTTTCAAATCTCCAGTTAAGGTTTGCTGATGCTGGAGATTCCAGAAGAGTCAGTGAGTTAAACTCAACCAAAGTTGAGACGTATTTCCTACTAGTATTCTACAATCGGAATGGAACGCTACTTACAGGCACGGGCAGAGGTTCCCCTCTGCCCTGATCCTCTCTACTGGGCAGTCTGTTCAACTCCTGGTATTCGGCGCCAGATGAGCAGGTTCCGTCTGCCCCTTGCGCCGCAGTGTGTCAGTTTCTGTAGGCTGCAGAATCGGTTTTCTTTTCTGCACTCTTCCCATCCAGGCTCCTTTAATTTTGGCTCGAATCAGCCTCTGCTGACACCAGTTCGGGTGGCCAGTTAATGTGCTCCGCCTCCCTAGACAACCACCTTCAGTCCAGTGCGTTTGGATTGTTAAAGGGGAAAAAAGGAAAAAAGAAAAGCAACGAACCCAAAAACAATCTATACATGCAAAGCACAAAAACAATAAACCATAGAAAAAAACACAATCATATTTTCTCCTGCACAACATAACGGGCAACAAAATAATCACTTTACAATATTTCCATAATACTAAGTTGCTGTTAACACCTGGTGGAATGTAAACAATGGTGATGAACATCGCATTCGACTCCTATGGCAGATAGCGTGGCTGACATTTTCAGTTTCATCTCTACTTTCAAATATCATCTAATTTGACATTTTATCAGCCATTTCTACAGTTAAACTGAATAATATCTCATGTAGATCTCATTCTTCAGTGAGCTTTGTGTCTGACCATCTGGTTCTGATTGAGGCTCCATCAGATCCTCCTTGGATGGTCAGAGTGGAAATGATTCCTGTTTCTGCTCCATGTCAGAGCTCAATCCTAAGATCACCAAACTGTTCTCTCAGTCATTTCAAACCAACATGTTGGTCTCAGAAACAAATCTTTCTGCTCTTTAAAGAAGGCTGGACATTATTCAGGAGGATCAATGATCAGGAACATGTTGGAGGATTGGACCGGTTCTGATAGGAATCATTTAGAACATCAGGTTGATGATCTGTCTGGTTCTGTTAGGTCTCACAGTTCTTCATTTTACAATGAGCCACATTGAAAAAACAATCTTTAAAGCATAACCACACAGAAAGTTTTTAATGAGAGTTTTTCTATCAGGATCCATCAAAGAGTCAAGCCAGAACCAGAACCCTTTAAGAGAAACAGTCCAATGCGTCGTTGGATTGGCTTTAAACCTTGTGGACATTCATCATTTGAGAGGTGAGCTGTATCTAACTTCTGCAACTTTGGAACTGAAACAGTAAGCATTCAGATATGCCCAGTTATATTTACAAAGAGAGGTTTATCCATTATCTACCAAAATCAGGTCCTCTGTTCTAATGAAAACACCTACATATCTTCATCTCTGGGTGTTGATGATGATGTTTTGCTGCTTCCTGGCTCCATGTCAGACAAAAGCCCCTTTTACATTCCAAGGCCCAGCCATGCTTCGGTCCTGTCCCACCTGTACTGCAGCCCTGTTATGTTTGCATATATTTGAGCATGGCATCAAAGCTGTACCTGATGTCATTATTTTTAAACTAAATAATGGGGTACACAATTGTTTATTACCCCCAGTTGGTGGGGGTAATGCTTTCTTTAATTATTTGCCAACTGGCAATTTAATGAAGAAGAAGAAAAAGGCTACTTACTACTATGAAGATGCTATCAGCTTAGAAAAACTGAAATTTATTACATATTTGGCTTTCTCATATTAGCAGTCATAAATTCAATTAATTTTGCCAACGATAAAGCAACAACTGCGTTTTTGGCCACTTCTTGATTCCTTGCATCCAGTTCCTCCCGCCAGAAGGCATTCTCCAACCTGCAAGCTTCACGTATGTCCTCTGGCAGTATATTTACATGGCGGTTGTGCTGTGCCCAATTTTCCTTTTTCTCTTCTCTTATGGCCAGAAATAAATCCGTGTTGGCTGAGCGTTTGTGTTGGCCGTTACAAGGACCTGAAATAAATAAGAAGAATAAAACAGATATATTACACAAAAACATCTTTATGAAATAAATAAATCAATAAATTAAAACCAAGAAAGAACGAGTGTCGTACCCATTGCACCATGTTCACATTGGTCTGTCGAGCTGGAAGAAGTGGAAGCTGTGAACGCTGAGGGAGATCTTGGTGAAGATGACCTCAGAGGGGACGATGGTGGTGACATTGATGGACCTGGAATGTCAGTGAGTCCTGGGAATCCAAATCCAAATGTCAATTTTCTAAAAAGAACAGGAAAAAAAACTTCAGCTTGATATTCACCATAGCCTATTCTGCTAGTTACGAAGCAACAGACAAGACTATACACACTACAGCCTTAAAACCTGTTTTGCAAGCATAAAATAAAACATTACAAATAAGCTTTTATAGCTAATTGGCTCAAAGTGAAATGTACAACGGTGACTTACACTGTATATAAAACTTACCATCAATCATGTTCTCCAATAAGATAGAAGCCAAATCGAGGAAACTTTTCCTGCCGCTACTTGACGACTGATGTCCATAGATGGTTTCCATCTTATTGTACCACCGCCAGTCTTTCCAACCTCTTCCACTCCAACAATTGTTGTCCTTAATTGCCCGGAAATCAAAATTCAGGTTATTCAACTTCTCTCTACACTGTTTGGAACTTCTGATGTAGCTGGCCGAAACCATTTCCTCATAGATGCGGTGGAAAACTTTCTCATTCCTCGTTGATGCATCTTGCTCATTCTGTACTTGTTCATCACCGTCTAAGCTGAGGGAAAAAATTGACCTCACCATGAGACCAGGTAACAGCAGAATGTTGGGAGGAATCTAATAATAATAAATATACTAAAAAGAGCACTCTTTACATAATGCAGTAAGAAAAGTTTAGTGAGAGCCAGCTAGAACCAATGAACGGCTGACTCCAAAACATTCAACGGCTGACTCTAAACCAATCAGCTACTGAATCTAAAGCAGCCCCACTTGTCCGGCCCAATTAGAACCAAAGCTCTTGTGGTTCTAAGGAGCTGGGTGGGACCAGGTTAGATGTTCTAATGCAAAAACGCTCTGACCTACTTTGAAGCCGGGCCGACACGGGTCAACCCTGGTTTAGCTATGCAGTGGAACATATTTTCGTAACCCACTGAGAAATACCTGGTAAAGCCATTCTGGTCCATCAGGACTTGGTTCCTGTGTGCATTGTGAGAGCAGTTCAGCAGGGAAGGAAAGCTTCATGATGTGGTTGGTGAGATCTGCTGGAACTCAACCAAACTGAGCTGATGTGGACCATCAGAGGTTCTGCTGGTTCTTAATGGGATCAGCAGGAACATTAAATCTTTACAACTACTTAGATCACCTGGTTCACTGCTCACATCCAGATATCACTTCATTGTGATATTTGGAGAGATATAATGTATGAACATTATATCCGTCCACACTTTTGATTGTCTATGTGGACAGATATAATGTGAGCTCATCGGTTTCCAGTGATCTACCGGACCCATTTTGAAATCCTCACTATAACATCCCACATGGACACACATCCTGATATGTCAGACCTCCTCTAATACCTGGAGGATTAGAGGAGGTCCAGTCCATCATGTTCTGATCTAGTCATCAGAACATGATGGATGTCCCACACTGTCCTGAAGACCTGTGTGGACCGGGCCTTCACTTCCACTGTCCCAAGCTCTCTGAAACTGTCTCCATCAGCATTAGATCTGCAGATAGTGTGGGCTGTTTGAGTCCAAGTTCAGCACCAACTTTTTAAAATTTCTCCTGGGTAATTCTGGTGTTAATGGTCCTCATCCTGGTTGTTCATCTTTCTCATTCTAACTTCTTTGTAATGGGTTCATACAATTATTTGCTTTTCTGCTTCAAGGACTTTTAATGTGAAATTCTTCATGATTTCATCTGTGAATACTGCTGGATGCATATTTTCTGACTTCCTAATTGTTCCTTGTTCCACCACAGAGTGGACCAGCAGTTCTCAGAGTTTCCCAGTGGTCCATATGACCAGCATGATCGAATACATTTGGACTCCATATTTACGGTGTGTAGATGTACAACAACTACTTTTCTGTTCAGTCATCTTCATGGTGCACTTTGTAGATAAGAGGACTGTTAGTCTGTCTAATATCTATCTGGTGTTTGGCTACATGTTTTCAGTCTGATGCAAAGGTAGCGCTAAACTTTTTTGCAGTTCGTCAGTTTGACTTACAGAATTAAAAAAACCCCTGTAACATTCTATTTTTACCCATCAAATTATAATTGATCTTGACATAGGTTACTCAGGCACAATTTTTTGTGGTTTAGTTAATATTCAACTATTGAACTTTGAATCGAGATCTCATCATAAAGCAGATGAATGCATCAAACCTTTCCTCTGCAGGGACAAGAATCACTTACTGTTGCCCCAAAGCATATTAATTTTATTTAGTGTACCATTTGAGTAAGCAGTGCAACTTCTCTTTAAGCTTTTGTTCATCCTCCTGCTGTCTTGAGAGCCAGGATTATTTTAACCACACAAGCTCTTTTTAATCCTGTGCATAGTCAGGGTCCATGATTTTACTAAGATATTTTTCTGTGGTTTTTCTTCTCCGAAACTGACAGATGTACAACTGTGAAATCTGCTGCACCCCTCCTGAGACTTACACTGGCCCTCCAGTGGTCCACAACACCACTGGAGGGCCATTTGTTAAAACTGCATGGTGGTTTAAGTTCACATCTCAGCAGTGGCTGAACTTCGTGCCCATTAGTTATATAATAAAGAACTCACTGAAATTTTTATACTTGGATTAACCTAAAATTTCCACAAGACAAACTGTCAGCTCATCTGTTTGGACTATAAATCGAGTGTCACATGATGGCATTTGCTTTAGTTTTCTCTATTCTATGAATTAGAGATTAGAAATAAAAATGACATTTCAACCAAAGGTTGGAATGAACTGAATCTCCAAAGCATCCTGTCCATAATTCTTCAATGTGTAGTAATCTCCCAGGTACCAAGATTCATTTAGTTCAGTCCATGAGATGATATTCAAAAAGAATTGTTTTAATTGATTGACTTTAGATGCCTCTATAATGTATGTTGTGCATAAAGTTTATAATGTCTGTGCATCAGCATCAACCAATGGCGCGAATTGTAACCTGTGACACTGACGCATGGGCTTAGAATTTTCCCTTCATTTAAAAAGAAATCTGGTCAAATAAGAAAAATATTCCGAAAACACAATCCTTGCATTGATGTGTCGTTCATCTATTATTTTATTCCAGTCGCTAGAAAAAAAGATCATCACTTTTGTGAAGAATGAGCTGAAGCAGATCCAAAAGGTTCTAAGTCCAGATGACCCAGAATGCTCAGAGAGTCCAAGAGAAGTTGATGATGTGTCAGAATGTGAGGATGAAGAGCAGAGGAATAGCAGTAGAGAGGCACTGATGAAGATCACACTAAGCTTCCTGAGGAGGATGAAGCAGAAGAAGCTGGCTGACCATCTGCAAAGCAGTAAGAGTATTTCTACAAAGATTTGACCTGATGGATAAATCACACAATTATTAATGTCTTAAGAAACAAGATCACATTTATTCAAATCATCTTCAGAAAATGATTTTGTTTAGTTACTGATTTTACATTTTGTGACATATTAGAACACTATGGTGCAGTTTGTCAACATCAACTTAAATCTGGTCTGAAGACAAAGTTCCAGTCTGTGTTTGAGGGGATTGCTAAAGCAGGAAGTCCAACCCTTCTGAACCAGATCTACACAGAGCTCTACATCACAGAGGGAGGGACGGGAGAGGTCAATGATGAACATGAGGTCAGACAGATTGAAATAGCATCCAGGAAACCACACAGACCAGAAACAACAATCAGACAAGAAGACATCTTTAAAGTTACACCTGGAAGAGATCAACCAATCAGAACAGTGATGACAAAGGGAGTGGCTGGCATTGGGAAAACAGTCCTAACACAGAAGTTCACTCTGGACTGGGCTGAAGACAAAGCTCACCAGAACATCCAGTTCATATTTCCATTCACGTTCAGAGAGCTGAATGTGCTGAAGGAGAAAAAGTTCAGCTTGGTGGAACTTGTTCATCATTTCTTTAGTGAAACCAAAGAAATCTGCAGCTTTGAACACTTCCAGGTTCTGTTCATCTTTGATGGCCTGGATGAGAGTCGACTTCCACTGGACTTCCACAACAAGGAGATCCTGACTGATGCTACAGAGTCCACCTCAGTGGATGTTCTGCTGACAAACCTCATCAGGGGGAAACTGCTTCCCTCTGCTCTCCTCTGGATAACCACACGACCTGCAGCAGCCAGTCAGATACCTCCTCAATGTGTTGGCATGGTGACAGAGGTCAGAGGGTTCAATGACCCTCAGAAGGAGGAGTACTTCAGGAAGAGATTCAGAGATGAGAAACAGGCCAGCAGGATCATCTCCCACGTGAAGACATCACGAAGCCTCCACATCATGTGCCACATCCCAGTCTTCTGCTGGATCACTGCTACAGTTCTGGAGGATGTGTTGGAGACCAGAGAGGGAGGAGAGCTGCCCAGAACCCTGACTGAGATGTATATCCACTTCCTGGTGGTTCAGACCAAAGTGAAGAAGGTCAAGTATGATGGAGGAGCTGAAACAGATCCACACTGGAGTCCAGAGAGCAGGAAGATGATTGAGTCTCTGGGAAAACTGGCTTTTGATCACCTGCAGAAAGGAAACCTGATCTTCTATGAATCAGACCTGACAGAGTGTGGCATCGATATCAGAGCAGCCTCAGTGTACTCAGGAGTGTTCACACAGATCTTTAAAGAGGAGAGAGGTCTGTACCAGGACAAGGTGTTCTGCTTCGTCCATCTCAGTGTTCAGGAGTTTCTGGCTGCTCTTCATGTTCATCTGACTTTTGTAAGTTCTTCGGTCAACCTGATGGAAGAAAATCAACCATCATTTTTCTCTACAGTTTTTAGCCAATCAAATATAAATGTTCTCCATCAGAGAGCAGTTGACAAGGCCTTACAGAGTCCAAATGGACACCTGGACTTGTTCCTCCGGTTCCTCCTGGGACTTTCACTGCAGACCATTCAGAGACTCCTACAAGGTCTGCTGACAAAGACAGGAAGTAGCTCACAGACCAATCAGGAAACAGTTCAGTACATCAAGAAGAAGATCAGTAAGAATGTGTCTGCAGAGAAAAGCATCAATCTGTTCCACTGTCTGAATGAACTGAATGATCGTTCTCTAGTGGAGGAGATCCAACAGTCTCTGAGTTCAGGAAGTCTCTCCACAGATAAACTGTCTCCTGCTCAGTGGTCAGCTCTGGGTTTCATCTTAGTGTCATCAGGAAAAGATCTGGATGTGTTTGACCTGAAGAAATACTCTGCTTCAGAGGAGGTTCTTCTGAGGCTGCTGCCAGTGGTTAAAGCCTCCAACAAAGCTCTGTAAGGACACAGATTGTTATTTCATTTATTTTTGATCAAGAAAAATCTGCTAATGGTGATGAAAATATATTTCTGTTTATTCACCAGTGCATTGTCTCCCCAATGGTGTCAGCTAGTCATGAAGTTACATATTCAAGGAGCAAAAGTCCTTCAACTGATTTCTCTTTGCAGCCTGCAGTTCAGTCCTTTAAAGCTGGAAGCCTAACTAAAATAAACCAGTTCAGAAAAAGAGAAATGTAAAGATGTGTAAAATTTCAGTGTCCTTTAAATCTTTCCAAGAAGAGAATGAAAAACATACAGTTTGAATATCTGTTTAAAATCAAATTTTCCTCCCTGTCTCCTCAGACTGAGTGTCTGTAACCTCTCAGAGAGAAGCTGTGAAGCTCTGTCCTCAGTATTCAGCTCCCAGTCCTCCAGTCTCAGAGAACTGGACCTGAGTAACAACAACCTTCAGGATTCAGGAGTGAAACTTCTCTCTGCTGGACTGAAGAGTCCAAACTGCAACCTGGAAACTCTCAGGTAAAATGTTCTCAATCCTGGTGAAACCAGATTTCTGTCCCTTACTTGCTACCAGAAATTATGTAATTATTATTTCAGTAATGGATCATTATAATATTGGAAACATGGCTAACCATGCTTTGTCTCGACACATAAACATGGCCGGTTTTAATTTCATCCGTTCTTACCTAAAAGAACAAAGAAGAGAGGTATTTAGAAATGTCGAGGTCAGGATCCCACTGATAGTGTAACTCTGGGGACCTGACAATCTGGCAACAATCTGGTGCATTATTTCAAATCTTTCCAACCAGCAGTTCTCAGATGTTGTCATCTATTCTACATTTTGCAATTTTTATTTTGTTATCTACAAAATTAAATATGGTTTTATCACTATTTCACAGTATTCACAGATTAAGTATCAGTTCAGACCTTGGGTTCTACCTCAATGTTCTCATTTTCTCATCATGTGATGAATTGTGTGTCTGCAGCTTATCAGGCTGTTTGGTCTCAGAGGATGGCTGTGCTTCTCTAGCCTCAGCTCTGACCTCCAACCCCTCCCATCTGAAAGAGTTGGACCTGAGCTACAATCATCCAGGAGACTCAGGAGTGAAGCTGCTGTCGGCTGGACTGAAGGATCCACACTGGAGACTGGAAGCTCTCAGGTATGGAGGAACCTGCTGCAGGAGCAGCGAAGGTCTGATAGAGGAGTAAAAGATGTCTTTCATCACATTGCTAGAAAAACTAGTTTGAAGTTAACTCTTGTTTGTTAATTAAATATTTAGTTTGACACTATAACATTTATAATGGATTTTAACTCAAAAAGTTAAATTAAGCCAACTTCATCAGTTGGTGTGTATTTTCATAAAATATATGAAAAACTATTCACAAGGCATAGAGAAAAACTTTGAATTTTAGTAGTTCAATTTATTTGGTAGTTTGACCTCTACCAGGAAATAAATTGTGTCAAATATCTCCTTGTGGAGATGTATGAAAATAATCGAACATATAAATGGAGTCAGGATAGAATGGAAATTATTTTTTTTCCAGAAGGAAGGAGGAATTGCAGTGATTGAGGAAAAAGTCGAAACAAGAGCTCAGGAATTTGTTCAGATCCAAAGTTCTGATAAATTTACTGTGAAAGGTAAAAAAAAAGACAAGATCAGCTCATCCAGAACTTCTGGAGCAAAGAGAGGGTTACTTTTTACAAGCCATTACTGCAGCTGCTGGATTCAGGATGCTGCTTCTTCTTCTTGGACTCATTGTAAATGTGTGCAGCGCCACCTGGTGGTGGTGGTTGGTAGAGGAAGTGCTGAAAGGTTGGAGGTGTTTGTCAGAGGTGTGTGATGATGGAAGCCTCTCCCTGGTTTGTGAGTCTGAGCTCAGAGATCAAATCTTTGATTCTTGTTGAATCTTTGCTGAATGTGATGCAGCTTCTCCTTTTTAATGTTTGTATTTCTGGATATTACAGTGAGGCCACAGCAGGTTTTCAGCAGCAGGGCTGTTTAGTGTTTCATTCCTTCATCTGTGGGTGGGAGTGTGGATGGATCAGGTATCCAGGTGTTGATCAGAGTTTAGATTGATTGTATTTTAATGCTAATTATTAAATCAGGTTGAGCTTCCAGAAATGTTTCCTTAGTTTCCTGATGTCCTTTTAGGCTTCAGTGAGTTTCTTCAGGTTGTTACTGAGGGATTTCCTTTCTCCTCTCTGTTGGAGCTTTTCCTGTGTTTGGAGAAATGAGTTGTGCTGCAGCAGCACCAACTGTCCTTCCTACATCCACTGCAGTTTGCAATCCAGATGTTGGACTGTTCCTGTCTCAGTGGAGGACAATGTGTGTCTGAGAGACATGTAATGTCCATGTTTGCTGCTGAAAGAGACTGATGGTCTGACCCCCCTCCTCCTTTCAGGGTGGAGCCTGCTGGAGGCCGATTCTTGACTCCAGGTCCATGGAGATGTAAGTGTGTTTTTCATCTGATTCATGACAACAAAGCAGCTCACATTCAACCATCTTCAAACTGTCACATCACTCATTCAGGAGTCAAAGTGTCAATAAATGATCAATAACTGCAGCTGGATTGTGTTTGTTCTCTCCATCAGATTCCTGTCAACTCACCATCGACACAAACACAGTGAACAGAAACCTCAAACTGTCTGAAGATAACAGGAAGGTGACATATGTGGAGGAGCTTCAGTCATATCCTGATCATCCAGACAGATTTGATCTTCCTCAGCTGCTGTGTAGAACTCGTCTGACTGGTCGCTGTTACTGGGAGGTCGAGTGGAGAGGAAGAATTAAGATATCAGTGAGTTACAGAAGAATTGGGAGGAAAGGAAACAATATAGATTCTAGGTTTGAAGGGAATGATCATTCCTGGAGTCTTAGCTGTTCTGATGTTGGCTACTATGTCTTTCACAATAACATAGAAACTCGTCTCTCCTCCTCCTCTGTCTCTAACAGAGTAGCAGTGTATGTGGACTGTCCTGCTGGCATTCTGTCCTTCTATAGAGTCTCCTCTGACTCACTGATCCTCCTCCACACCTTCAACACCACATTCACTGAACCTCTGATTCCTGGATTTGGCTTCTGGTGGTCCAATTTTGCTTCCTCAGTGTTTCTGTGCTGAGCTGAGTCAAAAGAGTTTCCTCTTGAGTGAGAAACTTTCTCACAGCTTAAATGATAGTTCAGCCTTTTCAGAAACATGTGTTCATGGCTCCAAACTTTTTCTTGGTGAAATTCTTCAACACAGTTCTTTACCAATTTCTTCTTTTGGCAGTCCTGAAAACATGGAAGCTGGGATTATTCCAAAATCCACATGTTGTTTTACTGTTTCCAGTCAAAGATTTAGAATAAGTCTCAGGATGTTTTTTTTCTGTCTTGATTTTTTTTCCTTTCTCTCATCAGTCAGAGTTTTGGGAATTTCCAACAATATTTCTCAATCACTGGACATTTGATGTTTCTGTTAGATCTTATTTTCTTAATACATACTGAATTCAAATGTTAAATACTCCTTTAGTATATTTGTTGCAGTTATGCTTCATTTTTTAGTGAACAATAAACGTTTTTTCTGCATTTGATTCCTTTGCTGCTCATCCAGTACCATTTCTTTTTAAATATCGAGATTTTTTTCATAAATTCCCTTACAGTAAAACATTCCCATCTTTATTCTAGCTGATGAAGGCTAAGTGATGGTACTTTGAAAAATTAAACAGAGAAAATCTTTACATTGTATGTTTCAATCAGAACTTCTACCTTAAACTTGATCACAAAGACATTCTTTAACGTCTTAGTCCAGGACCTTTGGTTCAGAAGTCTTTTTCATAGGGGTTGTGTCATGGAGAGAGTGATGTGCTTGTGAGCAAATGGATTTACCATCTCTCCCCAACTGGCACCTTGCAAAGAATCAAATGCACCCTTTCACTGCTCAAGCTCAGCAGCAAAACCTATAAGGTAACCTTACACACTTGTGGTCACACAATGATCTCTCTTAAGACAAAGAACCTCAACTGAAAGCTTCCTCAAAGACACCACTGGCAGGAAATGGACATTATTCACAGTTCACATGATTCAGATTAAATTCAGAAGACCGAAATAGATTTATTTTTTCCATGCATTGGTTTCAAGTGTTTGAAAACAGATTAGTTGGACTGTTTGGACATGGTTTATTTATTCATTCACTATTAACTTAAGAGTAAATTATTAAATAATTACTTGAGATATTAGTTAAAGTCAAAATTAACTTATCTGTAATTAATATTTCTCCAATCATTTTGTAGGTTCTCAACCTACTCATGTGACTAAATGTTGCCTGTTCATATGCTGCTGATGAGATTTCTCAAGAGAAGAAAAAAATGCATAAAAGATGTCACTGGCATAAGTTGTTCCTGCTTTTCTCTGGAGGAAGAAAGTCTTTTTCAAGTTTGGGAAAACCTTAGGGGTCTTAAGAGGGGAAAAACTTGACAACCACTTTCTGCTGATCAGGGCTGAGAAGGTCAAGCCAATCTGGGGGATCCCCTTGAGGAGGATCCTTGTGAGATTGGGCATTACTGGTGATCTCATTTGCCTGGGCCTGAATAACTTAGCTATTATCAAGCTTCCCAAATGTGTTTTCAGGGCTCAGGGTTGTAACTTTACACATTGCATTTATTTGTTCTAGGTGACAGGATGGTACGAGGAATCAAGGTAAGGTCTAGCTTGTTTGTTTTCATAATAGAGATCTGAACATATGTTGACCTTTCCTGTGAGAGTCACCTGTTGTTTTTGCAGGCCTGCAACTACCTGCGACCAGACATCTGGAACAAGTACTGAGTGCTGTATCTAGGTGGAGTTAGTAGGAAAATGTTCTTCCCTATGCACACTGTTCCAACATTTTGTTTTTATAGGTCTGCAACATCTTGAACATGGACTTAGCTGTTTTAACTGACACTAAGAATGTCTGAATGATTTTCTGTATGTTTCTCCATTGACCCTCTACTTCTACTATCATATTAATTTCAGTAATTGGTTGTTCAGCAAGATTTCAATTATTTGAGACTAAAATGGAAACAATAACTGTCTTTGTTTGCTGATTGTCACAGTCCAAGTGAATCTCAGTCTCTATCCAGCATATACGAGTATATTGTATTTAACTATATTTGCTGTCATGGCTACCAGTGGTTCAGACAGAATTTCTGAGATTGTTCTCAGTGTTTTGTGAGGGAGGCGTTTCTTTCTCCAGTCACCATTTATTAAACTTGCCTGAGGCCCTGTGTCCCATGAAGCTCTCCTACATTATCAAGACGGCACTAGACAGCACCTCTTCCAAAGTGACCGATGAGCTTGTTTTAGTGCAGTGAGGGAATATAACTGTCAGACTGAAGGGAATTCATTGTGTTTTGGGGATCACCTGGTGGCTCACATGAGCATTAAGTGATGGTCTACATAAATAAAATGTCACAGTGGGACCTGGGGGTAACCGGGTTACTGCTGGTCCCTCCTCATAAGCCCCTTCCTGTTCCCCTGTAAATTTCTCTGCTTTCAGCCATGAGAAATATGGCTTCTTGTCCAGAGGTGAGGCAGTGCAGATAGATACCACCCATCCCAGCTTCTCTGCGTTCTTGGCGTCCTTTCGTTCTGACAGGTGTGAGCTTTGATGTTGCAATTCCATGTAATTTCTTTAGCTCCATCATATCTGCTCTGAGGCCTTCAATCAACTTCAGTCTCTGAATCTGGCCTTTGACTTTGTACTTGTTTCCTGTTGATACATTTTCACCTCTTTTAATCTGTTTCCCCTCTCATTGTCTCTGTGTTGTGAGTGACATCTAAGTTCAGTTTTCAGGTAGGTTCTCTCAGAAGGCTTATTTTATCTCTTATTTCTTATTTTAATCTGGCTCATCAAGATTATGTCACACACATGGCAACACCTATTTTGTAATTTTATTTTTATATTTTTTTAGTGTGACCCTAATACTCTGTCATAGCAAATAAAACTGAACATAAATATATCACTTTCTACATATATCTAAAAATTATGATCATTACATATGGGGAATACAATATGCTAATTTTATTAGCTGATCTGGCTATGGTTATAACTATGATATGAATGGTGATTAGTCATATCTTGACTGAGGCACATTTATTCCTCCATACACCAGATCTCCCCTTTATCTGAAGGGTTCTTAGATCAGTTTGCCAATAATATAAAGTTATAAATAAAACAGAAGGATTTTGCTTCAAAAAAGATGTTTTACCAGTTTGATTTGTGATAAAGAGCAACATTTCTTTAAATTATGTTTGTCAGATGAACAAATCATAGGATCCTGAAACTTCTTTTATATGCATGGTAAGGTAAGATAATTTTATTGATATAGCACATATTCAGCAACAGTAATTTAAAGTGCTTTCCATGAACTAGATGGAAATGCAAACAAAATAAACCAAAGAAAAGACATACGAAAACAAGAGTATTATTATATTAGTTCCCCATAATAAACTGTTCGTAATTTATAAACTAGTTTTTTCTGGGTTGCTAGATAAGTATGTATCCTCTGGAGTTTATCATTTTATTTTGAATTTGTAAAAGTAATGATTACTCCACAGTTTCTAAACATACTAATAAAAACTAAATGTTTCTGTTCTGGAAGTATTTTTTTCTGGATGTTAAGTTTGTTCTAATTCCTTTTCTGGTTTAATAGTGAGTACTTAACAAATTTTTAAAAAGTAATTAGGTAAAAAGAGGAATATACATATTAGGGAAGTATGCACATAGTAAAATTCAGACACTTCAGATATGAGCGAAAGTGGCGGCATCATGGAGTCTATCTGTTTGCTGTGTATGTGTATTGCATTTTATGGTCATGAACCATGTAGCTCAGTCTCCCGTCAAAAGTCTGATATGATGTATTAGATTAGGACATCCTTATCTAAGAGCATGTCCTTGGGTGCGTTCTGCTCCATTAATTTATTATTTCTTCCAGAAGCCCCTGTTCCCCATATCTGCATGTGGGTCAGAAGCTTAACCAGAGACATGACAGGATTCCATGCTTGGGAAAACTTCGATGATGACTGTAGCTCTGCCACTAAATAAAAACAACTCATGTTTTGTTCCTCATGCAGCAGGAACAAAACAAAGCTGCAATGAAACATTCGAGCTTGCACAATAATGAATCAACAAAACTGGTGGAACTAATTTGGTTAGACAAACATTTAAACAGGACTCTATTAAAAATGTTCATTTCCAGGATTCCAACCACAGATAGATATTGGAGGAATTTGGCATGGTCTGTCATCACACATGTCTTCTGGGATTGACCACAAATAAAGACCTGGGAGAAAATTAAATTTGATTAAACCATCTTCACAAACTGTTGCTGAATGGAGGGAAAAATAACAACATGTCAACATGATGAAGTCTCTCACTGAACAACTAGAAATAAAAATAGACAAATTTAGCTTTGAAAATATTTAATTTAAAAGTCAAATGTCATTTTGGAGAACAACATTGTAGTTTGCCAAATAAATATTTACTTTGAAGTTAGATATTTGTTTCAAAAGTTATGCAAATATCTAGTTTATATCTATTTTAAAAAATTTTATGTAACATGCTAAATAACCTGAAATATTGCAAAAAAATTTTAACAATCATCACTAGTTATGATCAAAAGTAAGTACACCCTAATTTTTATCAGAACTTCTCTCTTTCATTAATAATTTATAAACCTGCCTCTGATTTTACTGTAGACTTTCCACTTCCTGGTTCTCCTGCTGCGAAAGAAGAAACTACAAACCAGGAGAGTTGTGAAGTCGTCAATTAAGCAATCTCTGTCACGTTTACTTTCAGTTTAAATGACACTGTTAAGGTGTGGCTCCGATCATGTTGTTGGATCTTTATTTGTTGTTCAAATGTTCTCCAGCTTTTTGGATCGATTGAATAAACTGTAAGTTTGCTTTGTTTCCTACTTGAACTTTGTCTTCAGGAACTTTCCTGTATGTTTCTGCTCTCTAATGTTTGGAGAGCAGGTTCACTGCTTATTTCAGCTCAAAGGTTGATCTTTCTGCTGTTTGAAGATCAGTATTATATTACTGATGAACTGGAATCGAACAACATGATGAAAGGATGATGTTTCTTTGATTTCTTCTCTTTACAAACTGCTTCATGTTTGTTCATGTTTGTAAGGTTCTGTCTGACCATAATGGTCAGACAGAACAATAACTTGTTGCTTCCTTTCAAAGTAAAATATCTATCTATATAATCTTTGATGTAGCATATAATCAAATCACTATAAATAATTACTAATTTTTTAAATATTTGTATTGATTAAAAATTAACTAACTAAAATACTTCCTGTTCAGGTTGAATCAGTGAATGTAAATGTTGCTCCATGTCTCCATCTAGTGGACTGATAGTAGAAGTGCAGCAGCTGATGGCAGCTTCCTCTGCCTCTCTGCTGTCTGACTGCATTCACCTGACACTGATATGAAGCAGAGAAGAAGAGCCAATCAGAGGAGGAGCAGCTGATCTTTTTCCAGCACTAATGATGTAAAGGATGATCAGAGTTGATGTGCAGATGAATGATGTGTGTTTCCTCTGCAGGTGAAGGTAGAAAGTGTGTGTGAGCTGATGTGGATTCAGCAGCATGGATCAGTGTGAGGACAGAGAGGAGGGAGTCCCTCCCTCTAAAACCACTCTGTGTGGGGAAGCTGAGAACCAGAGCAAAGGTCAGAGGTGAGGTCACCATCTCTAACTGTCCACAGCCCTTTTCACACAGCGTTCACTATATCAGGCCAGAACAGACGTGGTGATGAAGCTGCTGCTGCTCCTCTTTGCTCATTAAGTTTTAATCATCATGTTTCTGTCAGGATCCATCAGAGACTCAAACCAGAACCAGAACCAGAACCCAGCTGTATGTCCTTTAAGAGTGACAGGTCAAGGCTTGACATCCTTAACTTTAAATCTCCTGGATCTCCACCATCAGAGAGGTGAGATGATTCTAACTGCTTATATCTGTTATTGTGGCCATGTGATGATGCCAAGTTCACTTGGGTTCTGTTGTCATGAAAACATTACACGTTGAGGTTGTTTTCTTTTCACTTGTATTTCATCAGTGACATCATTGTAAATGTGTGCAGCGCCACCTGGTGGTGCTGGTTGGTAGAGGAAGTGCTGAAAGAGACTGATGGTCTGACCCCCCTCCTCCTTTCAGGGTGGAGCCTGCTGGAGGCCGATTCTTGACTCCAGGTCTGAGGAAATGTAAGTGTGTTTTTCATCTGATTCATGACAACAAAGCAGCTCACATTCAACCATCTTCAAACTGTCACATCACTCATTCAGGAGTCAAAGTGTCAATAAATGATCAATAACTGCAGCTGGATTGTGTTTGTTCTCTCCATCAGATTCCTGTCAACTCACCATCGACACAAACACAGTGAACAGAAAACTCAAACTGTCTGAAGACAACAGGAAGGTGACATGTGTGGAGGAGCTTCAGTCATATCCTGATCATCCAGACAGATTTGATTACTGGAATCAGCTGCTGTGTAGAACTGGTCTGACTGGTCGCTGTTACTGGGAGGTCGAGTGGAGAGGAGATGTTGATATATCAGTGAGTTACAGAAGAATCAGGAGGAAAGGAGACAGTAGAGACTGTAGGTTTGGAATAATGATCATTCCTGGAGTCTGAGCTGCTCCGATGATGTGGTTACTCTGTCGGCACAATAAAAGAAACTCGTCTCTCCTCCTCCTCTGTCTCTAACAGAGTAGCAGTGTATGTGGACTGTCCTGCTGGCATTCTGTCCTTCTACAGAGTCTCCTCTGACTCACTGATCCTCCTCCACACCTTCAACACCACATTCACTGAACCTCTGATTCCTGGATTTACAGTCTGGTTCAGTTCTGATTCTTCAGTGATTCTGAGCTGATTTGAGTCTAAAGAGTCTAAAGTTTTTCCTCCTGTCAGAGAAACTCTCTCACTGTTGAACAGATAGTTCAGTCTCTACATGTGTTTTCATGGTCAAAATGTTTCTTGGGGAAACTCTAAACCATGATTCCTTAGAAATTGCTTCTTATAGTCCTTTAAAGATGGAAACTGGGATTATTCCTGGATCACAGGTGTGTTTTTTTTTCTGTTTTCAGTCAAAGATTCTTTTAATTTACTGCAGTTTTTCTCAATCACTGGACATTTTCTGTTTCTGTCAACTCCTTTTTTTCTTAAATCCTTTGGATTCAAAGGTTTAATGATCCTTTTGTATATTTACTGCAGTTACACTTCATGTATTTAATGAACAATAAAAAACATTTTCTTCTGCATTTTATTAATTTGCTCTTCTTTCTGTTTAAATGTCAAAAAGAGATTTTATTTCAATCTCAACTGTGACTTTCATAAATAACTTATTTACAGTAAAGCATTCCCATCTTGAAACCAGTTGATGAAGGTCTAATGATGATGCTTTGAATAATAAAATGGAGAAAATCTTAATATTTTCTGTTTCATTTAGAACTTCTACCTCAATCTCAGAACTTGCAGAACATTTTTCTCTTTGGAGACAAAATCCCAGGAACTGGAAGATCAGAGCAGAATGAAAACTGGAGATGAGTGTTGGACAGAAAAGTTCTGATCGCTGCATCTCTGCTATATTTTAAATTTACATTTGATTCCAAAACTGAATCTAATTTTAGCTGCTGCTGACTACAGCATTTGAACCAAAAATGGCTGTTTAAAAAAGGCGAGAATGTGATAATGACAGAAGAATGGAGGCATAACAGAAAATAAATACAATTGATTTTAAGGGCTGCCTACATTCAATAATGTAAAAAAAACTACATTTTTTATATTAATTCAATCAATATTTAATACTTTTCACACAAAATGAAAGTAGACATTTAATGTTTCTTTTCCTAAATTCAACATATGAAATATTTAGCCCTTCATTTTATAAATAGGTGATTAGCTCTCTTTAAGAAAAAACAATTTTTGAGATTTGCCATTTATCATTTAATTGTTATAGATTCCTAAGACCAATCATCTTTAGATTATGGTAATTTAAATTTGTGTCCCAGTTTTATGTGCAATAAAAATGTTAAATAAATTAATGGTTTTCATTGGTCTGTACCCAATAAACATCCTGATGAATATAACGAATTCTACAAATACCATTCTCTTATTATGTAATTTCTCTAAAAATAAGAGTTTTGTGTTGAAAATTATCAAATTAAATTCAGTTTATTGTTAATTTTCTAAGAATATTCTAAAATTTAACGTTTCAAATTTCACATTTAAATAATCAAATTAATCCTACATTAATCCTACATTATAAATTTTCAATTTCCATGAAATTGTTTAGCTCATTCATTGACTTTTTTATCTTATAAAGGCTAGCCTTTTTGAAAAAAAAAGAAACTGATCCAAGATGGTGGGCATTTTTCAAGAGGATCATCAAGAACAATTTTTTTTTGCACTAAGTTTTCCAGTATTTATTACATATATATATACTTTTGGTTTAAAATCAGCGATAATTGGACTTACAGAAAATATATTTACTGACAGTTACATTTCTTTCAGAATATCCACCATAGTTGTCATGGAAAGATGACGTTTCAGGAAGCAATTTGAGGCAGTTTGGAAGAATGAAAAACACAGAAAGCTGATAAGCTTTGACCCCACTTTCTTGAGTAAAATGTTTCTGTATGAAATGAACACATCAATTGTTCCTACCCTGGGAACGTGTGCAGGGATGATAGCTTAGACAGCGATGAATTCATCCCTTGGCCTTGGTAAACACCTGCATAGTCGCTGGCGTCCAGGCAGCACTTAATGACATGGTGCTGTTTGTACACATGCAGAGACCACCTCTAAACCGTACACTAGAATCCATCAGACAGTAAAAACAGGCCTTGATATAAAAGTAATTTAGCTAAAACAGCCGATCAGCTCGGGTGTGACCGTACAATGCTCTCTGGAGAAGGGTCTTCGCATTTTTATATTTTTCTAAGGTAATTAATTTCTTTGTGGCTTTGGTTTCTGAGGAATATGTTTTATTGCACTTGATTGTTTGAATAAAATTCTAGTTGATTGTGAAGTTGAACAGTGATTGTTGTCTTGGTTTCACTTTTACACAGAGCATCAATGGACCAGGGCAGACGAGAGGTAACAACAAGCAACTGGTACATTTTTCCCGTCTCAAAAATTCCCATACAAGATGAACCAGTAGTGGTTGCAGGTCAGCCTGACATGAACTCAGGACAGTGAAATTTCAAATCATGACCCAGTTTGTTCAGAGATTCACCACCTGGATGAGTCCAACATCAGAACAATCAACTGTCTCTATAGAGACTGAATACATTAAATTCAGCCACTGAAACCCTCCAAAGAATTAAATCAATGTATAACACAATCATGATCTGAAATAAAATGCTTACACATGGTACTCCAGTTATTTATTTGGTTTTTGTTTTACCCTCTTATTGTCTAAAATCTGTTTTTGTTCCAACTTTATGAAGTTAATCCCACTGCCTGCAGTAAAAGTGGTGATTTGTAGTAATCTAGAATAGAATAGAATAGAATAGAATTCAACTTTATTGTCATTGCAATGTCACATGTACAAGCAACGAAATGTAGTTTGCATCTATCCAGAAGTGCTATACATGATATAAATATTTATAAACAGGTGTATGAAGATATAAACAGAGAATATTGACGTGCTATAAATAAAATGTTTTTTACAATATAAATATAAATGAGAGCTTATGTACATACTATACAAATTACACAGATTATACAGAATATACAGGAATATGAAGAATGGATTGTATATATATTAGTTGTTTTATGATACAGGTTAAATAATGGGAAATTAGATTTACAGATTATATAAAGATTGTATGTGTATGTGTGTGAGGGGAACAGTCCAGGGATGGGGGGGGACAGTCCTTATAGTTTGTGTCAGGAGGCGTTCAGGAGCGTGACAGCTGTGGGGGAAGAAGCTGTTCCGGTGCCTGGTGGTTCTGGTCCGTAGACTTCTGTAACGCTCCCAGAGGGCAGGAGAGAGAAGAGTGTGTGTGCAGGGTGAGTCAAGTCCTTGGTGATTTTGCCGGCCCTTTTCAGACACCGCTTCCTGTAGATGTCATTGATGGCAGGAAGCGATGCCCCGGCGATGTGCTGGGCAGTTTTCACCACCCTTTGCAGCGCCTGCCGGGTCGGAGACAGAGCAGTTCCCATACCAAACTGTGATGCAGTTGGTGAGGATGCTCTCAATGGTGCAACGGTAAAAGTTGGTGAGGATCTCTGAGGACAGGTGGTTCTTCCTCAAGGTCCTCATAAAGAAGAGGCGCTGGTGCGCCTTCTTGACGAGTTTGGAGCAGTTGGTCGTCCAGGTCAGGTCCTCGGAGATGTGGACTCCCAGGAACTTAAAGCTGTTCACACGCTCCACCGCTATTCCCTTGATGTGGATGGGTGGGTGGAGGTCAGCATTCCTCCTGAAGTCCACGATGAGCTCCTTGGTCTTCTCTGTGTTCAACTGCAGGTAGTTCTTGTCGCACCACTCAGCCAGACGGTCCACCTCCTCCCTGTAGGCGGCCTCATCGTTGTCTCTGATGAGGCCGATCACCGTGATGTCATCAGCAAACTTGATGATGGCATTAGAGCCATGGACAGGTCTGCAATCGTGGGTGAAGAGAGAGTAGAGGAAGGGACTCATCACACAGCCTTGTGGCACTCCGGTGTTTATGATGATGGTGGATGAGAAGTGATTGTCCACCCGGACGTGTTGGGGTCGACTGGTCAGGAAGTCGAGCAACCAGTTGCACATGAGTGAACTGATGCCGAGGTCTGTGAGTTTGGCAATGAGTTGTGATGGAATGACAGTGTTAAATGCTGAACTAAAGTCTAAGAACAGCATTCTGGCATAAGTGTTCTTGTTGTCTAGGTGAGAAAGAACAGAGTGCAGTGCTATGGATACTGCATCCTCTGTGCTCCTATTCTGCCTGTATGCAAATTGGTGGGGATCCAGTGTGGGGGGTAGACAGGATCTGAGGTGTGCTAGGACCAGCCGCTCCAAGCACTTGGTGATGATGGGAGTGAGGGCTACCGGACGATAGTCATTGAGTCTGGTCGGGTTGGAATTCTTGGGAATTGGGACGATGGAGGTAGACTTGAAGCAGGTCGGTACCACGGCGCGGGCCAGGGACAGGTTGAAAATGTCCGTCAGCACTCCTGCCAGCTCCCCCAGAGCACGCTCTGAGGACACGACCAGGTATGCCATCAGGACCCGCAGCCTTGTTGGATTTAATCCTGCTCAGAGCCGCTTCTACATCAGAGGAGAGGAGAGTCAGTGGCTGTTGATCTGGGAGTGATGGCTGTCTTAATTGCAGTTGTAGTGTTCCTCTCTCAAAACGAGCATAGAAGTTGTTAAGCTCGTTGAGGAAGGAGACATCAGCGGAGGCAGTGGAGGTGTTGGAGTTCTTGTAGTCTGTGAGAATCTGAAGGCCTTGCCACATGCGTCGGGGGGGTTGGAGTTGGAAAAGTGATCCTCCACCTTCCTTTTGTAGTGGTGTTTGGCCTTCTTGATTCCCCTCTTCAGCTCAGCCCTGGCTCCACTGTAGCTCTGTGCATCCCCCCTGTCCTGAAGGCGATGTTACGGGCCTTCAGCAGGAGACGAACATCTCGGTTCATCCAGGGCTTCTGGTTGGGGTACATGGTGATGCGTTTGTGGATGGTGACACAGTCTATGGTGGTGGAGATGTGGTCCAGTACAGATGAGGCGTACTGATCCAAGTCTGTGTGGTGGAAAGTATTCCAATCTGTATTCCTGAACTGGTCCTGGAGCACAGCGCCTGAGCCCTCTGGCCACACCTTTACTGTCCTCACAGTGGGTTTCACACGTTGGATGAGTGGTGAGTACCGCGGTGTGAGAAACAGGGAGAGATGGTCTGATTGTCCAATGTGGGGGAGGGGTGTCGCCTTGTAAGCTCCAGCCAGATTGGAGTAGACATGGTCCAGGGTCTTGTCTCCTCTGGTGTGGCAGGAGACGTGTTGGTGGAATCTGGGGAGGACTGCCTTCAAGTTGGAGAGGTTGAAGTCACCCGCAACAATAAAAGCAGCCTCAGGGGTGTTTAGTTTGGTGTTTGCTAATGGCCGCATAGAGTTCTTTTCATGGCTAGCTTGGCATTAGCATCCGGGGGGGTGTACACAGCAGTGATGATAATAGAAGTGAATTCCCTTGGGAGGTAATAAGGTCTGCATTTGATCATTAAAAACTCCACATTCTGTGAGCAGTGACTCTCGGTAATAGCAGAGTCTGTGCACCAAGCTTTGTTGATATAAATGCACAAACCTCCGCCTCTGGTCTTACCGGAGTCATCTGCTATCCTGTCGGCTCGGTATGTATGGCGTCCCAGTTAACTGGATAGCATTGTCCGGGTAGCTGTTGTTTAGCCATGTTTCGGTGAAAACCATGACATTTGAGTCCATAATCCGTCTGTCACTGGTGATAGACAGACGTAACTCGTCCATTTTATTGGCCAGAGAACGGACATTGGCGAGGAAAATGCTCGGTAAAGGGAGCCGGTGTGGTGTTAGCTTTAGCCTAGCTCGCACCCCTCCACGCTTACCCCGCCTTTGTTTACGTTCTCGTCTCCGCCTACGTGCACTTCCACCCGGTGGAGAGAAGTGGGCCGCCTCCGGTGTTCTGGAGATCTCTGGGATAAGTCTGAGATCGGCGATAAAAGTGTCAGGATTGTAGCTCCAAAGGTCCAAAAGTTCTTGTCTGCTGTAGCACTGCAGCGCGGTGCAGTTCTTGAAAAAAAGTCCGGTGAGAAATAGGTAAAAAACCACTAAATAGCAGGTCCTGGAGAGACACTGAGCCTCGCGTTGTTCACGCGCCGCCATCTTGCTGTTTGCCTGACTTAAAATCAGCTCCATTAGCAGGACTAAATTCTTAACTCTCCCCTTGTCATCCTTTCTGGAAGAGAGACCAGATTAAAAGTTGAGGGACACTCCTGCTCCATGCAAAGTTTATAGTATGAGGCACTCTGATGCAATCTATTTAGACAGATTGCCAACTATTGGACTTTGGGTTGACCTGAACGTCCTCAGGTCTGGGGATGTTCCCTGATCCAAAACACTTGAATCCAATAGCTGAATTACCTCCCAAGTGTGGTCAGTTTTTCAGAGTCCTGCTAATGACCTCATTATTTGACTCAGGTGTGTTGAAGTAGAGATACATTTAAAAGTTGCAGGAGACAGGCCCTCGAGGCCTACAGTTGCCCACCCCTGCAACTAGTACAAATTATGCTGCTATGCAGACAACGCTCTGACAATAAATGGGTGGATGTTTACTGTGGAGCCAGAAGTCTTGTATGTTGCATCTGGCTCTATACTGTAACTTTATATTGTGAACTTGAACATGTCACATGACATTAGGATTGGACTATAAATCTGAGTCAATATAGAATTATTCATATTAAGATTTAAAAATGGGAAACAAACTGATGCAATTTCTTATTAACTTTATTCTGAATCTGTGCAGAAAATCTAACCTAAGATGTTCTATAAAAGCAGAGTCCCACTATATTTGAGAAAGCAAATTTTTAAATGTTTGTGAGTTACGAAATGTATCTGCGACAGAGGATGCTCATCTGAAAAATGTAACCAGAAATTCTGGTTAGATCTGCTTATAAAATTATCACAAATTTTAAATGTTTCAGAAACCACTGAGATTTTAGTCTGAGTCGGTTTAGGAAATTTCTGTTATCAAAGAATGAATCTATCCAATAACTAGACATAAAAGTGTTTGAAGCCCCATCTCACTGAACTGAACAGTCAGTCAAACACACATCAGATGATTATATAGTGACAGCTAAAAAAAGAACACACCTCAGGTCTGAATGTATTTCTGTTTCCAGGTGGACAACAGAGCCACAACCTTACCCTGTCATGTAACTGACCTTCACCTTACTGGAGGAAACAATTTCAGTTGGACTTTCACTCAAAAAACCCAAAACATGAATGGCAGGAAATAAGATAAACAAGAAGTCTCATCAGAAACAAACCTCTAGTTCTCCTTTAATAAATCTAAACTCAGTAACAAAAACTCACTCTGTGACAAAACATTAAATTCAGGTTGATGATTGAAATGAAATCAGGGTTTAATCCTGGATCAGCAGAACCTCCTCAGCTGATCCTGGTTTTAACCAGAGACTGTCCTCACTCTGCTCACCACACTAACATCATGATCTATGATTATATAGGAACTACCGTTTAGTTAAATTTTTCTGATTATTTTCTGTTTGAGTTTATAGTCTGACCAGTTACTGCAGAAGGAATAAAGCAGCTATTCTGTTTTCTGGGCTCATTTCTTGTCATGATTCCATTGTTTTCATCAAAACTTCTTTTCTTCCTCATGAAGATTTTACTGTCTGGTTTCACTTCAGATCTACTTTCTGGTTATGCTGCTTGAAAGAAGAAACTAAAAACCATGTGAGTTGTGGCATCATCAGTCAGAAAATCCCTGACATTTACTTTCAGTTTGAAAGTCAGTCCGTTGTTCAGATGTTCTTCAACTCTTCTGTCCGTTTGAACAAACTGTAAGTTTGCTTTGTTTCCTACTTAAACTTTGTCTTCAGGATCTTTGATGTTTGTTTCTGCTCTGAAGTTTGGAGAAAAGATTAATTTTTGATTTCAGCTCAAAGTTTCATTTCTCTTATACTTTACAAATTAATCTTGTAAAGGTTCTTTTCAGGATTATTAGATTGTTTGCAGTTTGAACTGCAAACAAAATGGACAGCTGATGTTTCTTTGTTTCTTTTCTCTGAACAATCTGCTTCATATGTCTATAACCTGAATTCAAGAATACCAGATTAAGCCAGTATTTTTCAGATATCCTGGCTTAATAAAGCCTTGATTTTGTTTCACAAAAACAGCAGCACATAAGTTACTATGGCAATTTATCCTGTGCAACTAGCCAGCTCCAAATCACACTAACATTCATAATTAGTGAAGCCTGGTGCCTCACATCTATCAGAAACCAGTGTGTTTGTCATTGTGTCCACCTTCTTATGTGCATGTTTAGGTCTTTTTTTGACCCTGCATTAAAATACAGCAAATTCATCTTGGCATTAAGTCATGTACTACTTGCATTTTAACATTATGATAGTAGAAAATACTATTACCGATTTTAAAATGATTCATGTTTGACTCTGAGTGTCCCTGAAGAATACTGTTGTAAGTTTGTCTAAAGACAGAGTGTGAGGTTGTAACAAACCTCTGCACATGAAAAGGTGTTTTTTATGTTATGAACTTAAAAAAGCATAACATGTGGTTCAGGAGCAGGAGAAGTGCGAAAGAAGAGGGAGAGGGTGATGGTGGTAGGATGGTCCCAGCCCAGGTAGCCCGAGTGAGCAACGCAGCTACCTGGATCATTGGCTCATACATGTCATGGGGAAAGGAGCAGGAGTAGTGAGAGAGAAGAGGGAGCAGGTGATGGTAGTAGGCATCACCAGATCCAAATCGGGTAGTGGAAGCAGAGCATCTTGTTCATAACATCCAGGATAATTTCAGATAGCCAGCCTTTCATGACTGACACAGGGGGAGCCAGATTCAGATGACAAAACTACCATCACTACCTTATTCACTACCAGCAGGTAGTGATGATGACCTGCTGATACAGAACTCTGCTGCTCGTGTTCTTACTAAAACCAAGATGATGGAGCACATAACACTAGTTTCAAAGTCCATACACTTGGTCCCAGTAGCTCAGAGAATAGACTTTAAAGTACTGCTGTACTTTACATTAAAGATTTGCTACCAGATCTTCTGGTTCTGATCTGCTCTGCATCCCCAGAACCAAACAAGGAGAAGCAGCTTTCAGTTTCTATGCACCACAAATCCAGAAAACTAAAACAGCTGAAACACTGACTTCCTTTAAATCTCGATCTCCTTAGATTTGTATTTGAAACATAATTGATTACGTATTTTGCATCTTAATGTAATGTTTTGATTTTTGATTCTATGTAGCATAACTTTGTGTTTTTGATGAAATGCCTTGCTGCTGAATTGTGCTATACAAATAAAATTTGATTGATTGATTTTGATTAACAATAATTTGATTTGGATAATTGTGGATCATTTATTTTTGGATTAACACTGTTAAATTTCCCATCAGCCTTAAGGACTTACTGTTACATTTCAATGGCATCTCAAGACAGCCAAACTGATTATCAGTAACACCGAGCTGAGTTTGCAACTTCTCCAAGGTCTGTTCCTTCTTGCCAGCAAGTTTCAGGAACTGCAACTGAGCTGTGGTTGTCCACAAGAATTGCTTCCTGTTTGGTTCTGCTCACACAGAATCTGAGGGTTCACAGCAAGGCATTTCATTGTCCAAACCTGGCAGCCTCTCAAACGCCAGAATAGCTGCCAATATTTACCAAATTGCGGAGCTGTCCACTGACCACTATCTGATGGTGAGTTGGCTCCGGTGGTAGGGGAGGATGCTGGTCAGACCTGACAGGCCCGAACGTGTTGTGAGGGTTTGCTGGGAACGTCTGGCAGAGTCCCCTGTGAGTCAGAGCTTTTACTCCCATCTCCTGCAGAGCATTGAACATGTTCCCAGGGAGATAGGGCACATTGGGTCTGAGTGGACCATGTTCTGTGTCTCCATTGTCGAGGCAGATTATCAGAACTGTGGCTGCAAGATTGTTGGTGCCTGTCGCGGCAGCAACCCTCGAACCTCTTAGTGGACACCTTTGGTGAGGGATGCTGTCAGGCTGAAGGAGTCCTATTGGGCCTTTTGGGACTCTGGGACTCCAGAAGCAGCTGATGGGTACCGGCAATTGGAGCGGCATGTGGCTCGGGTGGTTGCTGAGGCAAAAACTCGGGTGTGGGAGGAGTTCGGAGAGGCCATGAAGAGAGACTTCTGCACAGCTTCGAGGCGATTCTGGTCCACGATCCGGCGTTACAGGAGGGGGAAGCTGTCATGTTCCGTGTGTTTCTGTTGTGTTTATTTCAGTTTTCTGTGTCCTGAGTCTCCTCGTTGTCCTGTCTTCCTCTTGATTGTTCCCAGGTTGTCTTGTTCCCTTGATTACCCTCAGTGTATTTAGTCCCTCCTGTGTCCTTTGTTCCTTGTCGGGTCCTTGTCGTTGTTCTACGTTGTCGTTTGTGTGAGCCGCCTGTTAGGCCAGTTGCTACCAGTGTGAGCCCTGGCTTCCACTCAGACATTCTGCCTGGCTGCGGACTTGTTGACTGTGTTTTTTGGACTGTTTTTTGATAATAAATATTCACCATTCACCTACCTGGGCCTCCAGTGTCTGCCTCACCGCCTCCACACCTCCATTCCATGACAAAAGCAGAACAGCACCAACACTGTTTATAGTGGAGATGGTGTACTGCTGACCTCGACTCGGGACATTGTGGGCCGATGGGCAGAATACTTTAAAGACCTCCTCAATAATATCAACATGCCTTTCATAAAGGAAGCTGGGGATTCTGGGTCAGGCACTCCTATCTCTGGGGATGAGGTCTCCTAGGTGGTTAAAGAGCTCCTCCTGTATGACTGGTGTCAGAGCCTGGTCCGCAGTGCTGGAAGTATGTCAGGCTTGTTTTCTTGGTGGATTGGACTCCGCCAAGGCTGCCCTTTTTCACTGATTCTGTTCATTACTTTCATGGACAGAATTTCTAGGTGCAGCCAAAGTGTTGAGGGGATCTGCTTTGGTGGCCTTAGTATCGCATCTCTGCTTTTTGCGGATGATGTCGTTCTGTTGGCTTCATTGGGTCGTGATCTGCAGCTCTCACTGGAGCAGTTTGCAGCCGAGTGGTCAGGATGAGGATCAGTGCCTCCAAATCCGAAGCCATGGTCTTGAGCCATAAAAGGGTACAGTGCCTTCTCCAGGTTCAGGGGGGTGTCTCCTGCCCCAAGTGGAGGAGTTTTAAGTATCTTGGGAACTTGTTCATAAATGAGGGATTTATGAACAATTTATGAGATCAACAAGCAGATTGGGGCAGTTTATACCATGTGCCAGTCTGTCGTGGGGAAGAGAGAGCTGAGTCAAAAAGCGAAGCTCTTGATTTACCAGTCAATCTACATTCCCACCCTCATCTATGGTCATGAGCTTTGGGTCATGACAGAAAGAATGAGATCATGGATACAAGTGGGTGAAATGGGTTTTCTCTGTAGGATGTCTGGCCTCTCCCTTAGATAGGGTGAGAAGCTCAGTCATCTGGGAAGGACTCAGAATAGAACCACTGCTCCTTGACATCTAGAGGAGCCAGTTGAGGATGCCTCCTGGACGCCTCCCTGGTGAGGTGTTTCGGGCATGTCACACTGGGAGGAGGCCCCGGGTTAGACCCAGGACCCGCTGGAGGGACTACGTCTCCCCCTGGCCTGAGAATGCCTCGGGATTCCCTTGGAGGAACTGGAGGAAGTATAAGTCAGGGCCTCCCTTCTGAAGCAGCTACCCCATGAACCAACCCAGGATAAGCTGAAGAGAATGGATGGATGGATGGATGGATGGATGGATGGATGGATGGATGGATGGATGGATGGATGGATGGATGGATGGATGGATGGATGGATGGATGGATGGATGGTGTGCTTCAATTTTTCACAATTCTCCATTGTGAAACATATAAAGAATTTATTTGTTTGATGTAAGGTATAGAGTATACAATTTATGCATTATAGCATCAGTGAACCTGTGATTTATCTCATGGTCTCAAAGAAATCTGTGAATGAGCATTCATCTGATTTATTTAGACCTGGCTCAAGATAGTCACACTTCCTGAGATAGGTTTGGACTTTGTGAAACAGAAAAAACTATAATATACAGATGGTGCTATGTCAAGCCTGGCTTTATCTCGTATCTTAGATTTCTGAAAGACTCATCTTTCATGAAAGACTCCTCACGTCTCCACAATTAAACTCATACACAACAATTTTCTAACACTTCCTTTAAAATAAAATATTATTGTTAAATTGTGTTTCATTCAGTCAGTCATTAAGTATTTATGGAGCACATGTTCAGTTCTTGATGATCAGTCATGTTGAATCAGTGTGGTTTAGTGAATGTAAATGTTGCTCCATGTCTCCATCTAGTGGACTGATAGTAGAAGTGCAGCAGCTGATGGCAGCTTCCTCTGCCTCTCTGCTATCTGACTGCATTCACCTGACACTGATATGAAGCAGAGAAGAAGAGCCAATCAGAGGAGGAGCAGCGGATCTTTTTCCAGCACTAATGATGTAAAGGATGATCAGAGTTGATGTGCAGATGAATGATGTGTGTTTCCTCTGCAGGTGAAGGTAGAAAGTGTGTGTGAGCTGATGTGAATTCAGCAGCATGGATCAGTGTGAGGACAGAGAGGAGGGAGTCCCTCCCTCTAAAACCACTCTGTGTGGGGAAGATGAGAGCCAGAGCAAAGGTCAGAGGTGAGATCACCATCTCTAACTGTCCACAGCCCTTTTCACACATCGTTCACTATATCAGGCCAGAACAGACGTGGTGATGAAGCTGCTGCTGCTCCTCTTTGCTGATTAAGTTTTAATCATTGTGTTTCTGTCAGGATCCATCAGAGACTCAAACCAGAACCAGAACCAGAACCCAGCTGTGTGTCCCTTAAGAGTGACTGGTCAAAGGATGGGTTCATGAACTTTAAATCTCCTGAATCTCCACCATCAGGGAGGTGAGATGTTTCTAATTAATGTAAGTGTGGAAACTGAACCAGTATGAACGCAAATGTTCCCAGTTTATTTATTTATTTATTTATCTAAGTTATGCCCAAAATAGAGTGTTCCCTACAATGTCATTTCTTTTAACTTTAGCTTCGCATGCATGTATGTGTGTATTTATGTACATACAAGCATCCAAATAGCTAAAAGAGGTAGAGAAAAACAGAATTATTTATTCTCAACAGGATTTCCATGATAAATTTTACAAACTCATTATACCCAGGAGAGGACCACACATGGACACACCCACACAATCAATCAATCAATCAATCAACCAATCAATCAACCAATCAATCAATCAATCAATCAATCAATCAATCAATCAATCAATCAATCAATCAATCAATCAATCAATCAATCAATCAATTTTATTTATAAAGCACCTTCATATTAAAAGCAGCTGAAAGTGCTCCATGTCCACAATCCAGTCATCAGAAACTGATGGATGTCCCACACTGTCCTGAAGACCTGTGTGGACAGAGCCTTCACTTCCACTGTCCCAAGCTCTGGGAAACTGTCTCCACCAGCATCAGATCTGCTGACACTGTGGACTGTTTGAAGTCCAAGTTCAGCTTCAACTTTTTAAAATGGCTACTGGATTATTCTGCTGTTACTGGTATTCATCAGTGTTGATGATTTTCCTCTTTCTAACATTGAATTGTATTAATGTGATGCTCTATTTTTCTATATTAAGGACTTTTAATGTGAAGTCCTTCACATCATGTGGTGATTTCCTCTGTGAATACTGCTGGATGAATATTTCCTGACTTCCTAATTGTTCCTGGTTCCTCCACAGAGTGGACCAGCAGAGCTCAGAGGTCCCCAGGGGTCCATCTGCCCAGCAGCATCAAACACAGCTGGACTCCATGTTTATGGTCTGTATATGAACAACTTTTCCATGAGTTCTGTTCAAAGTCACCTTCATGCTGCACTTTGTAGACCAGAGGACTGTCAGTCTGTCCAACATCCATCTGGTGTTTGGCTCCATGATTTCACTCTGATGTTTCCTTCATCCTTCATTATGTTATTTATAACATAAATATGTTTATTTATGTTATAAATAAACATAAATTTATGTTTATTTATTATTCTGTTCCAGCTACTGGAGGACAACATTGTCACCTTTGTGAAGAAAGAACTGAAGAAGATTCAGAAAGTTCTGAGTCCAGATTACCCAGAACATTCAGAGAGTCAGAGAGATGATGAGGTGTTAGAAGGTGATGATGAAGAGCAGAGGAGGAGCAGCAGAGAGGCAGTGATGAAGATCACACTGAACTTTCTGAGGAGGATGAAGCAGGAAAAGCTGGCTGACCATCTGCAGATCAGTAAGAGGATTTCTAAAGAGATTTGAAATGATAGATAAATCAGATGACATATGAAGAGATGGAATCACATTTACACAAACCTTTTCATTATATGATTTTGATTTGTTCCTGACTTTCCTTTTTATGTTTATTTAGAACATCTTGCTATAGTTTGTCATCATAAACTTAAATCTGGTCTGAAGAAGAAGTTCCAGTCTGTGTTTGAGGGGATTGCTAAAGCAGGAAATCCAACCCTTCTGAACCAGATCTACACAGAGCTCTACATCACAGAGGGAGGGACTGGAGAGGTCAATGATGAACATGAGGTCAGACAGATTGAAACAGCATCCAGGAAACCACACAGACCAGAAACAACAGTCAGACAAGAAGACATCTTTAAAGTCCCATCTGGAAGAGATCAACCAATCAGGACAGTGATGACAAAGGGAGTGGCTGGCATTGGGAAAACAGTCCTAACACAGAAGTTCACTCTGGACTGGGCTGAAGACAAAGCCCACCAGAACATCCAGTTCATATTTCCATTCACCTTCAGAGAGCTGAATGTGCTGAAAGAGAAAAAGTTCAGCTTGGTGGAACTTGTTCATCACTTCTTTAGTGAAACCAAAGACATCTGCAGCTTTGAACACTTCCAGGTTCTGTTCATCTTTGATGGCCTGGATGAGAGTCGACTTCCACTGGACTTCCACAACAAGGAGATCCTGACTGATGCTACAGAGTCCACCTCAGTGGATGTTCTGCTGACAAACCTCATCAGGGAAACTGCTTCCCTCTGCTCTCCTCTGGATAACCACACGACCTGCAGCAGCCAATCAGATCCCTCCTCAGTGTGTTGGCATGGTGACAGAGGTCAGAGGGTTCAATGACCCTCAGAAGGAGGAGTACTTCAGGAAGAGATTCAGAGATGAGAAGCAGGCCAGCAGGATCATCTCCCACATGAAGACATCACGAAGCCTCCACATCATGTGCCACATCCCAGTCTTCTGCTGGATCACTGCTACAGTTCTGGAGGATGTGTTGGAGACCAGAGAGGGAGGAGAGCTGCCCAGAACCCTGACTGAGATGTACATCCACTTCCTGGTGGTTCAGACCAAAGTGAAGAAGGTCAAGTATGATGGAGGAGCTGAAACAGATCCACACTGGAGTCCAGAGAGCAGGAAGATGATTGAGTCTCTGGGAAAACTGGCTTTTGATCAGCTGCAGAAAGGAAACCTGATCTTCTATGAATCAGACCTGACAGAGTGTGGCATCGATATCAGAGCAGCCTCAGTGTACTCAGGAGTGTTCACACAGATCTTTAAAGAGGAGAGAGGTCTTTACCAGGACAAGGTGTTCTGCTTCATCCATCTGAGTGTTCAGGAGTTTCTGGCTGCTCTTCATGTTCATCTGACCTTCATCAACTCTGGAGTCAACCTGATGAAAGTAAATCTACCATCAATATTTTCTACACTTTTTAATAGATCACATATAAATGATCTCCACCAGAGAGCTGTTGACCAGGCCTTACAGAGTCCAAATGGACACCTGGACTTGTTCCTCCGCTTCCTCCTGGGACTTTCACTGCAGACCAATCAGAGACTCCTACAAGGTCTGCTGACAAAGACAGGAAGTAGCTCACAGACCAATCAGGAAACAGTTCAGTACATCAAGGAGAAGATCAGTGAGAATGTGTCTGCAGAGAAAAGCATCAATCTGTTCCACTGTCTGAATGAACTGAATGATCGTTCTCTAGTGGAGGAGATCCAACAGTCTCTGAGTTCAGGAAGTCTCTCCACAGATAAACTGTCTCCTGCTCAGTGGTCAGCTCTGGGTTTCATCTTAGTGTCATCAGGAAAAGATCTGGATGTGTTTGACCTGAAGAAATACTCTGCTTCAGAGGAGGTTCTTCTGAGGCTGCTGCCAGTGGTTAAAGCCTCCAACAAAGCTCTGTAAGGACACAGTTTGTTAATGCAGTTTTTTGGATAAAAATCTGTCAATGATGAGATAAATATTGATGCTTTATCTATTTGTTTACTCCTCAATGTTGGCTGCTAGCAGATGATGACTAAAAGAGAGACCGGCTCTCATAGGTGTCTATTCATAATGCTACATGTTCAAGCAGCAGAAATTATTTTTTGTATTGAAGCTGACACTGGATTAATGCAGTTCATTATAGAAATTAATGTTTCTCTTGCCAGCCTCCTTGATGGCTGCAGTATTGCAGTATTTTAAGGCTGGAGGCCCAAATGTAGAATAAACCATTTCATAGTGCATGTATCAAAAATATATTTTTTTGTCAATCTGTTCAAAAATAATATTGAACAGATATTTTTTGTTCTAGGGAAAAATATCATACATTATAAGAATTAATATTTTCCTCCCTGTCTCCTCAGTCTGAGTGGCTGTAACCTCTCAGAGAGAAGCTTCTCTCTGCTGGACTGAAGAGTCCAAACTGCAACCTGGAAACTCTCAGGTAACTCTGGGCTCTTGACAAATTGCTGCATCTAAGGTGCAAAAAGAAGCATAATTACAGATCCATCCATCCATCCATCCATCCATCCATCCATCCATCCATCCATCCATCCATCCATCCATCCATCCATCCATCCATCCATCCATCCATCCATCCATCCATCCATCCATCCATCCATCAGTTCAGACCTTGGGTTCTACCTCAATGTTCTCATTTTCTCATCATGTGATGAATTGTGTGTCTGCAGCTTATCAGGCTGTTTGGTCTCAGAGGAAGGCTGTGCTTCTCTGGCCTCAGCTCTGACCTCCAACCCCTCCCATCTGAAAGAGTTGGACCTGAGCTACAATCATCCAGGAGACTCAGGAGTGAAGCTGCTGTCGGCTGGACTGAAGGATCCACACTGGAGACTGGAAGCTCTCAGGTATGGAGGAACCTGCTGCAGGAGCAGAGAAGGTCTGATAGAGGAGGAAGAGGGAGAAATGTCGTTAATCAGTCTACTGGGAACATTTAGCATGAAAATAAATGTTTGGATTATCATTTAGAACTGAATTAATAACATTTTGAACCCCCTTTTGTCTTTTAGGACAGTTTAATAATACAAATTATCTCTGGTAATTTTGGTTATGTAACCTTTCAAACAGCAGCCCAGCAGCTGTTTGAATGTGAATGAATCTGGGAAACCAACCCATCTTATGGAACCACAATGACATGGTGGTCAGAGCAGCAGGGGGCCAAATATAGCTCCATGGCTTCCACTGATGGATCAACTGAGAGAATACAAGAAGCTGATTGGCTGGCTGATGGATAGGAAGTTAAAATATGACGATAAATGTCATCATAAAGAAGATGATCTACATAGGATGGACATAACTTTAAAACAATATTTGATGGAGCTCAAGACAATCAGCCCCAAGAAGCAAAGATGAGAAGAAAAGTAACTCCATGTTGATCAGATGGATGTTTAAAGTTCTCAGATTGAGAAATAACTAACTTTGGATTTTAAGCAAAAGTCACAAATTTGATAAAGTTGAGTTAAAATAAATTACACATGAAGCAGCACCTAGAAAAAACATTTATAAGGAAAAAAATGGAAATTTAATTTCACAGCAGGTTTTCAGCAGCAGGGCAGTTTAGTGTTTCATTCCTTCATCTGTGTGTGGGAGTGTGGATGGATCAGGTATCAGGTGTTGATCAGAGTTTAGATTGATTGTATTTTAATGCTGATTATTAAATCAGGTTGAGCTTCCAGAAATGTTTCCTTAGTTTCCTGATGTCCTTTTAGGCTTCAGTGAGTTTCTTCAGGTTGTTACTGAGGGATTTCCTTTCTCCTCTCTGTTGGAGCTTTTCCTGTGTTTGGAGAAATGAGTTGTGCTGCAGCAGCACCAACTGTCCTTCCTACATCCACTGCAGTTTGCAATCCAGATGTTGGACTGTTCCTGTCTCAGTGGAGGACAATGTGTGTCTGAGAGACATGTAATGTCCATGTTTGCTGCTGAAAGAGACTGATGGTCTGACCCCCCTCCTCCTTTCAGGGTGGAGCCTGCTGGAGGCCGATTCTTGACTCCAGGTCTGAGGAAATGTAAGTGTGTTTTTCATCTGATTCATGACAACAAAGCAGCTCACATTCAACCATCTTCAAACTGTCACATCACTCATTCAGGAGTCAAAGTGTCAATAAATGATCAATAACTGCAGCTGGATTGTGTTTGTTCTCTCCATCAGATTCCTGTCAACTCACCATCGACACAAACACAGTGAACAGAAAACTCAAACTGTCTGAAGACAACAGGATGGTGACATTTGTGGAGAAGCTTCAGTCATATCCTGATCATCCAGACAGATTTGATTACTGGGATCAGCTGCTGTGTGGAACTGGTCTGACTGGTCGCTGTTACTGGGAGGTCGAGTGGAGAGGAGAGTTTATATATCAGTGAGTTACAGAAGAATCAGGAGGAAAGGAAACAGTACAGACTGTATGTTTGGATATAATGATCATTCCTGGAGTCTGATCTGCTCTGATGATGTGGTGACTCTGTCTGCACAATAAGAGAAACTCTCTCTCCTCCTCCTCTGTCTCTAACAGAGTAGCAGTGTATGTGGTCCTGCTGGCATTCTGTCCTTCTACAGAGTCTCCTCTGACTCACTGATCCTCCTCCACACCTTCAACACCACATTCACTGAACCTCTGATTCCTGGATTTGGGTTCTGGTCTGGTTCCTCAGTGATTCTGAGCTGATTTGAGTCTAAAGTTTTTCCTCCTGTCAGAGAAACTCTCTCACTGTTGAACAGATAGTTCAGTCTCTACAATCTATTTCTTGGTGAAACGATTCTGATTGAGTCCTTGGAAACTTTTTATTCTTCCAGTCCTTTAAAGATGAAAGCTGGGATTATTCCAGGATTATTCTGGGATCCATATGTTGTTTTTCTGTTTCCAGTCAAAGATTCTTTAAATTTAATGCAGTTTTTCTAAATCACTGGATATTTTCTTTCAGCTCCTGTTTTCTTTAATCCATGTTGGATTAAAATGTTAAATGATCCTTTTGCATATTTTCTGGAGTTAAACTTCATGTATTTAGTGAACAATAAAAAACATTTTCTTCTGCATTTGATTCATTTGCTTTTCATTCTTTTCTGTTCCTGTTTAAATGTCAATAAGAGATTTTTTAAATCTCAACTCTTTCATAAATGCCTTACTTCGAGGAAAACATTCCCATCTTGAAAACAGTTGATGAAGGTCTAATGACGACCCTTTAAATAGTAAAATGGAGAAGATATTATTTTCTGTTTCATTCAGAACTTCTACCTGAAACTCAGAACCTGCAGAACATTTTTCTCTTTGGAGAAAAAATCCCAGGAACTGGAAGATCAGAGCAGAATGAAAACTGGAGATCAGTGTTGGACAGAAAAGGTCTGATTGCTGCATCTCTGCTATATTTTACATTTACATCTGATAACAATACTGAACCTAATTTATCAGCTGCTGACTGCAGGCTGCAGCGTAGCAGCTCATGCAGGTTCTACTCTTAATTGATTATCTGGTCAAACCTGAGTTCAGTTTGGGATGAGAGACTTTTTCTGGTTCTTTTTCAACATATAAACACTGGAAAAGCTGCATGATGGAGCATCATCAATGTCTGAACCAAAAATGGCTGATAAAAAAGGTGAGGATGTGATGATGACAGAAAAATAAGTACTATTGATTTTGAGGGCTGCCTATGTTTAATAATGTGAGAAAACTGTATGTTTTATATTAATTCAATCTGGTTTTAATACTTTTGTCACAAAATGAAAGTACAAATGTAATGTGCTGGTTCAATTTTTAAATTCAACATGCTAAATATTTAGCCTTTCATTTCATGAAAAGATGTTTAGCTTCCTTTATACAAGACAAAACTATTTTTTAGAGAGTTGTTAGTTGTCAGTTAATTTTTATCAATTTCTTTGGCCAATTAACTTTGGATTAATTCAATTAAATGTACATCTCAGTTTTATGTTACATGAACGTGTTAAATGAATGAATAAGAAAATGTTGAAATAATGCAGCAGATAATTTAATATTTCAGCAAAATATTTCACATGCAGATGCAAGAACATAAGTTGGCACAGATGTTACGTGTTGTATTGGAAAAATGACATCCATTTTTCATGATGGTTATTAAGAAATTGTTATTTTTGCATTGAATACATCAATATTTATCACATATGACTACTTTTTGATTCTTGATACATTTTTCTGTACTTCAAATCACTGCCTACAGAACCTGAAACATAGAAACCCAATATAGTTTTTTGATCTTGTATTTCCTTTTTCTGGTGGACAGTTTTCAAAATGGCCGCCAAACTCAATGAGGAATGCATGTTTGTAATAAAATTGGCAGTAGGTATTACCAATGGTCGCAGCAGCTAAGCAAAAATATTGCCCAACTGTTCGACATATAAAATATTTAAAGAAGTTACGGTTAAAGCAATAAGCCCATTAAAAAAGTTGTGGAAAATATCAAAAAAATGTCTAAACATTAAAAAAAATGAGCGGATGCTGACGCTAAGCTATGAATCACATCAAAAAATGAGTGTGATAAATCTAAACCATCAAAACCCTTAAAAATGAGCAAAACGCAATGCTAATCACACAAATAATTGACAGAAGATAACATTAAATCACTAAACATCAGTTTCTGATTTTGCTACATATTATTTTAAAGTTGTGTACATGTGAAGATCAAAGTTTCAAACTTTGGTCTTCATCCATGTCATGAAAACAGGGAACATTTAATGTTCATAACTGGTTTAAAAGACTCAAAATTAGCAGGCATCTTGAAAAATGTTGGTCACCCAAGTGGCTGATGGGAAACCTGAGGGGTTAGCATGCTAAACGTTATCCCTGTATCTACACTTTAATTATTTTTACAGTAAAATGCTGCATTTAAATGAACTAAAGAACTTCATCATGTATATTTACATAGCAGTCCACTATGAGTCTAGTCAAAGTTTTTATAATGAATCAGTGATTTATTTCTGGTTTCAAAGCCAATCCAAGCTAAAATCATTTAATTGTTCACAACATAAATATCATGTTTTATTATAATTTAGCAAAGCAAGAGATTATTCATGTGTTTTATTTGCTTTACTGTCACACAGCTTGACCTCATGACCTCGCGCTTTTTCGCCTGTAGAGGAAGTGCTGCTACTTCTGTTTTAGCTCAAACCTGAAACAATCGGCCTACTGATGAACACAAAGTTCTGCAGAGTGTGTGTGAACACACCACTGGGTGTGTGTGTGTTAACCGCTGGCTGTGCCACTAATAACTACAGCGCTGGTTTCTGATTGGCTGCGCTCACCTTTATTGTAGTTTTACAGCCCAGGTATCGACTCCTACATGCAGATCCAAAGATCGCTGCTCTGTTTGCTCAGGGCCGGAACAGGTTTTCCTGCCGGGATCAGAAGATCATCAGAACCTTTTGGACCTTCTTTGTTTCCCACCCACAGTCTGGATCTGGATCTGAACCTGCATTCATCCAATCAGGAAGCAGAAAGACACCAGAACCCGTAAGATTTCACCACTTTTATCTGTTGTTTTCAGGTAGATTTGAGTTTTAAGTTATCAGAACTGCTTTCAGATCCATTTTGAACATTAATATTCCAGATGTTTCTCTATTTTCTGCTTCTGAACTTTCTTTCCTTGATCACATGCAAATTAGCTGTTATGAAATGTATTTCCTGCTCCATTTCGGAAGCCCTTTCCTGCTCACAAGTAATAAAATACACACATTTTGAATCTATTTTCCTTTTATATTTATCAAAATGGCAGATAAAACAAGGATTGGAGTGTTTGGTTATTGATTATCTCTGTTAAAAAGGGAGAGGTTTCGGGTTTTTATAACTTTAGAGCAAAGATAAACTGAAGGACTTTCCAGGATGTGATTACATGATCCTTACAAAAACATTTTATTCTCAGACCAAAAATAAACAATTTTTTTTATAAAAACAGCCAAATATAGAACGGTACATTTTCTTTCAAATCAAATTATATTTTTATTGTAATTTAAGGCATTTGTTGTAAATGCCTTAAAATAAATTTCATTGTATCAACATAATTTCTATAAATCTGACCTTCAATTAGAGAACATTTGTTAAATTTCATAATTTTTTTTGTTTAGGATTAATTGGAAAATAACTGTTATTCTAAATAGCTGATTTAGAATAAATATATGTATAAATATTTAAAAGTAAGTTTTTAATCTTAACTTTTAGGCTCTATGGTTAAATGAGACACTGACTGATTCTTCAAAGTTGGACAAACAGGAAAAAATCTCATTCTAATAAATTCGCTCCATAAATTTCTTCATAAATCAGAAAATATCTTCAAAATTGACACCAATTAACTGCTGACCTTTAAACTTTTATTAATATCTTTAAAACAAAATCACCCCAAACAAAAACATTTAGCAGCACAAACATTAGACAGCAATTGTGTGATTTGAAAAAGGTGGCGGCTTGTTTCTCTTCCAAATGTCTCTGATTTTACATCATGAACTATTTGAAACACAAGGATGTTTTAAATGACAGAATCAAACAAAATGAACTGAATCGGAGGTTCTCTGTTCAGGCGCTCGTGATTCAGGTGTGACGATGGACGAACGGAGCTAACGATGGGATCGGGCGTGTCGTTCTGTAGAAAGTTGTGTGGAGGGGAGAAGCAGAAAGGTGAGATCTGACAGAGACAAACTTCATGACATGTTTGGAAGCTTTTTCCTCTCTGGTTCCACTTTTCACCTCCATCTCTCCCAGAGGCGGAGAGACGCCTGCGAGCAAATGACCGAGCTTTCAACCAGACCTGGCAATACGCTGTAAGTACGCACTGAACCAGGGACACTTTCTACTGCTGCTCCTGGTTTTGGCTTCTGTTGGAAGTGGAAAGAGACAAACAATATTAGATAAAGCTTGTGGATCTAATACTTAAATCATATACAACATTTTTTAATATAACAATTGATTTATTGGATGCCTGTAAAGTTTTCTTAAACATTTCACACAGATAATTGTCTTTTTAATGTAATGAATTGTGGCCCTTCTGGCTTTCCATATATGCTGGATGGACATCTTTTTAATAAAAAAGCTAAAACTGCCACATTTCATGAACTAAAAAGATAACCCTAATTCAAATGTTACAATAATTGTTTATTACTGAACTTTTTGTCACTGGTTGGAATGTCAACTAGAAACTGCTCTGAGGAGGAAAATGTGAAGAAAAATAAAGAATCTAAAGTCATAAATTATTAATCATGTTTTGAAAATGTAAGTATTAATTTCCTACTCATTATAAAATGTCACCAGGCGTTATTGCATTTTGGGCTCATGTTTGAGAACGTGTGTGCAAACTAAAAGTGTGTTTATGTTTGGGTGTGAGTCATAAGAGCGTGTGGACTTTGCCCTGCTTGTTGGAAAACATGCAAATATGTAATTAGTAATATAAAATACAAAAACAAGCAAAGTTCATGTCATCTTGGTTTGACATAAACTTTGATGCATAATAACAACAATTATTAGAATATAAAACAGATGAATTTTCAACCACTAAACTGATTTACAAACATTAGCAGGGCTAATTTTAGCTTCACTGTTAAGCTTATTACATTGACAAAAACTTATTTGAAAAATTAAATACAAATATTCTAGTTTTTGGTTAGAAATAAAGTAGTAAATCTCAGTATAATCCACTTTAAAAATCACACGTATCGTTTTACTGATATTAGCTTCTCTAAGGCAGCTCTACATCTTTAAGATCCTCAACCTTTCAAAATAAACTGCTTCCTGTTGAAGTATAATAATATAACATGATGGTCACTTTGATTCACATTAGGTCAGAAAAGAAATTAATATAGAAGAAGGAGAAGGAAACGTAACATTGTTTGATTAGGATGGTTTAGAGATGCATTATGGGATACATGACATGTTTTATTAATTACTTTACATTAATTTGGGCTGATTTTTTAAAACTTTCTTACATGTTTGATTAAGAAAATGTAATATTTTTAAATATTTTTTTATTCTTTCTGTTCCCCAGAAAAATGTCATCAAAACGTCCAAGTACAACCTTTTCTCCTTCCTGCCTCTGAACCTCTTTGAACAGTTCAGCAGGCTCGCCAACGCCTACTTCCTCTTCCTCCTCATCCTCCAGGTGCAGCATTACACTCATTGTTTTCAGTTGATAGTGTTTTCTGTGGCTTTAAATTTAGAAATAAATACATTTCTGATTGGGTAATTTCTATTTTTGTTGAATTCTGTGTAAATTTGAAGACTTTTTGTTTTGAAAATGTTGTGATTTGTGTCGTTTGACAGCTAATCCCTCAAATCTCTGCTGTTCCCTGGTTCACGACGGCAGTGCCGCTGCTCATCGTGCTTTCCGTATCGGGGGTCAAAGATGCTAACGATGACATAGTAAGGATAAAAACTGACTGTTTATACAGGAATCGGCGCCAGCTGCTGAAATCAAACATGAGAAAACAATGTTTTCTGTCTTTTTCATGTGAAATGAGCAGAACAGACACAAACAGGACAAGCTGGTGAATAACCGCAAGGTGAAAGTCCTGATCCACGGAGAGTGAGTCACTGCTTCCAAGATTTTATTAATAAAAACAGCTAACGAGTTTTTAGCCAGATGATTTAGAGTTTTTTATTTCCAGGCTGAGAGAAGAAAAATGGATGAACATCCAGGTTGGAGATATCATCAAAATGGAGAGCAACCAGTTTGTTCCAGTAAGTTTGGACTTCTTAAAGGGAAAATGTACAATTGTTTTATGTAAAATTTGTGAAAGCTGAAGTCACTTTTCCTGAACTGACGGTGCTTTCAGGCCGACCTCCTGCTTCTGTCCAGCAGCGAACCTCTCAACCTGATTTATGTGGAAACAGCTGAGTTAGACGGGTGAGTGCGGATCCTAAACGCCTGAACACGCAGCTAAACTTTCCATCTCACGTTTTCCTGGTGTCCCTCAGGGAAACCAACCTGAAGGTGAAACAGGCTCTGACCGTCACCGGGGAGATGGGAGAAAACATTGACGATCTGTCTCACTTCAGAGGTAACAAGTTCACCCAAACATATTCCTGATCATCTTCAGCTAAAACCAGATATTTACAGTACAAAAAGACATTTAACCTGCTCTTTTCATCACTATCTGACTGGAAATTAGACAAAAGATGGAAGAAAACCTGAGAACAGAATCATGGATGACTTAAGGAGGGACTGGTGCACTTAAAAAATTAGCTGCCATCATGAGGAAAATTTATTGTTTAAAGGGAAATTCCACCAAATAGTACATAAAGTTTAAAAAACATCTTGAAAAGGAAATAATTAGACTGATTTAAAGGCAACCAGTTATAGAAAATTCACATTTTGAACATTTTTGTTCTTCCATTTGTGTCTTTCTGCTTCTAAAAACAGCACAAACGCTTAAAAAACACCCGGCTGCTTTTTGGCAACAAGTTAATGTTTTTTGTTGTTTCCTCTCAACCTCTCAATTGTTGAGTTACTTCCAGAGACACTTCGCCGTTACCTAGCAACCCTAGCAGAGCCCAGCGCCGTTACCTAGCAACCCTAGCGGAGTCCAGCGCTGTTACCTAGCAACCCAAACAGACTTCTAGCATGTTTTACTAAAATTTCATTATCTAAGAATGACTGTTTTGTATCCCCTCTAAATCTGTATTAAGCCGTTCAAGGAAGCTTAATAAGTTACCCTTAATGTCAGGCTATGAGAAACAAAAGGTTTTTTTGTAAACATCTGGATGCTAATGTCTGAGTTTTTCAGGTGAAGTTCGATGTGAGCCTCCAAACAACCATCTGGATAAATTCAAAGGGACTCTGACTGTGGATGGGCAGCAACACGGGCTGGACAACGATAAGATCCTGCTCAGAGGATGCATTGTGAGGAACACAGAGTGGTGCTTCGGTTTGGTCATCTTCGCAGGTAAGAATCCCTCCCTGCAGCCAGAGCAGCAGCTGCTTCGATAGCTGCAGAGAGATAGTTTGAAATGGTCTTCATGAGTAATTTCCTTGTAGATTGGATGGCTAGGAGAGTTTTTCTTGTCTGATTCATTGCAGGTCCTGATTCCAAGCTCATGCAGAACAGCGGGAGAACCACATTTAAACGGACCAACATCGATCAACTGATGAACATCCTGGTGTTATGTGTGAGTTCAAGCAACCGCAATTGAGAACATTTTATAATAAAGACAGTTTAGGGCACAGCTAACTGAAAAGTCAGCTGTGCTAACCCTAAAGCTACAGCTCCGCTAACAGTAAAGCGCTAAACCAGCATTTTATTCAGAGGAAGCTCGTGCAGAAGCAATAATGTGGTGAGTTTTGCCATTAGTGCCCATCATGTTGACAGAAGGTTTACTGAACAGCCAAATAAATTAAGCTTTATAATTTATCCAAAGAAACTAATTTATGGGAAGTGTGCTAAATGTTTTGTATCACAGTAAAAGCACTAAATGCAGACAATTGCAAAAGTGTGTCCATTGCTTTTAGACGATTGATTAAACAGATTCCTCCATTTTTGTTAGATCTTTGGTTTCCTGGCAACTATTTGTGCCATCATGACGGTTGGCCACACCATCTGGGAGGTGAATGAGGGCTCGACCTTCACGGCGTTTCTTCCCCGCCAATCAGGTGTCGACATTCCTCTATCGTCCTTCTACGCCTTCTGGTCCTACGTCATCGTCCTCAACACGGTGGTGCCCATTTCTCTCTACGTCAGGTACGTGAAGACGATAGCGTTAGCAGGAGTAGCCATGGTGCTCCGCGGAGACTCAGTGTTTTGTCTGGATTTTCTCATCAGCGTGGAGATGATCCGCCTCGGGAACAGCTTCTTCATAGACTGGGACAGGAAGATGTACTATCCAAAGAAAGACACTCCGGCTCAGGCGAGGACCACCACACTCAACGAGGAGCTGGGTCAGATCAAGTACATCTTCAGCGACAAGACCGGCACTCTGACACAGAACATCATGACCTTCAACAAGTGCTCCATCAACGGGAGAAACTACGGTAGGATGAGGTTCCAATGAGGGGAGCAGGTTCTTATTTTTGTAATTTGTTACATTCAGTGAGAAGTTTAGTACTTTCCAGAAACCATTTGTTGGCTAGTAAAGCAGTAGAATCAGTCCTTGTCTCATGTTCAGTGTTCAGGTAAACAACCCATTTGCTGCCTGAAGTTATAAAGTAATAGAAACTATTAATAATTAATACTAGAAATGTTGGTCTGTTGGGCTGACTTTGCATTTCACATCAGTACAATAGATATTCTCCTTATTGCAAGGAGTCGGTTCAGGTGTTTTAGACGTATGAAAGCCCCTCAGCCAGCTGCTGTAGTCTTTGAGTTGATTCTGAAAAACATTTCTCTCTTATTCAGGTGAGCTGCATGACTTCTCTGGCCAAAGGATTGAGATAACGGAGGTAAAGCAGCTTCAACAGGCGACACTAAAACAATGATTTGCAGTTTAACAAACTTACCGTTGATCAACTTATGTTGCTAAAAATGCTCTGGCCTCACAGAGATGTGCTGAGTAATCAGTGTCCCTTGCAGAACACGGAGAGAGTGGACTTCTCCTGGAACCAGCTGGCAGATCCAAAGTTCGTCTTCCATGATTACAGCCTGCTGGAGACGGTGAAGGAGGGAAAGCCGGAGGTCCAGGCCTTCTTCCGCCTGCTGACTCTGTGCCACACTGTCATGTCGGAGGAGAAGAAGGAGGGTCAGAGTCCGACAATCATCTGTTGTTTACAGCAAGCAGCAATTTTCAGCTGACACTGCACATATAATAGACCTCAAAACTGTAAATATGCTTTTTAGAGTAATGAAAAAAAATTTTTTAAGCACTCTAGCTGTTTTTAGAAGATGAAAGTGTCCCGGATGGAAGTGTTTTAGCATCTTTGTTGGATTCTGTGGCAGATTTTGATTAGGTGTTTGGAAACTGCCCAGGGCAGAATGAGAGACCAAATAATAAGTAATTATGTGTTACATGTTTAATCATTATTGCCTCCATCCTCCATGAAACCATCCGTCCTCTGGGTCGTCTGCTAGGGGAACTCAACTATCAGGCTCAGTCGCCAGATGAGGGCGCTCTGGTGACGGCGGCGAGGAACTTTGGGTTTGTTTTCCGCTCGCGGACGCCGGAGACCATCACGGTCATGGAGATGGGGAGGAAAGTTACATATGAGCTTCTGGCTGTTCTGGACTTCAACAACATGAGGAAGAGGATGTCAGTGATCGGTAGGTGTGTGTGTGTGTTTTACAGCAAGGTGTAAAATATCTTGCTAGAAATAATATTACCTGTTAACTTCATAAGCACAGAATGTGTTGTTTGTAAGGGGTTCCTACTTCATGTTGGATGGACGTCGTATTTACCAAACGTTGTCTCTTTAAATCTGCCTCCCAGTCCGTGACCCTGAGGGCAGGATGACTCTTTACTGCAAAGGAGCAGACACCATCATCTACGAGCGTCTGCACCCGTCCTGCTCCAAGCTGAGGGACGTCACCACCACACACCTGAACGTGAGACGTTACCACCAACCGACTGACTTTCCTCTGAAAGGAGAAATGCTCTAACGGCTCTGAAATGTTCAAACTAGGAGTATGCAGGCGACGGGCTTCGCACTCTGGCTCTGGCCTACAAAGACTTGGAGGAGAGCTACATGGAGCGCTGGCTGGAGCGCCACCATGAGGCCAGCACGGCCATCGAGGGACGCGAGGACAGACTGGATGTTCTCTATGAAGAGATTGAAACGGACCTGATGGTTAGAGCAAAGCTGCTAATCACACCCAGCAGGGAGGGTTATAACCAGAGATATGCTAGTTACATTAACTCAGGATGGATGGATGGATGGATGGATGGATGGATGGATGGATGGATGGATGGATGGATGGATGGATGGATGGATGGATGGATGGATGGACTTTAAATTACCAACATTTCTACATAATTTCATATTTTGTTCCATCTGACTTTGTCATTTTTAAATGTTAAATAATTTATGTCTTGATAAGTTATTCACTTCTTTTTTCTTTTTACAACTGGACACTCCTGAGTCCAGTTGCTTGTACTCTTCCCTGTTACAACCTCTCGTTATAACAGATGATGTCTAAGAAGAGCATCAGGACTTTAAAGTTGCTAAATGCTAACTCTGCTTCCAGCTGCTGGGAGCCACAGCTGTGGAGGACAAGTTGCAGGACGGCGTCCCTCACACCATCGAGCAGCTGGCCAAAGCTGACATCAAAATCTGGGTTCTGACCGGAGATAAACAAGGTTTGCATCCAATGTGCCTACAAACCAAATTTTTCTATTTAATTTGATTCAAATCATTCTTTTAATCTGTAATTTGTTTATTTTAATTCACAGAAACAGCAGAAAACATTGGATATTCCAGCAACATGCTGAGAGAAGAGATGGAGATCTTTGTTGTGGCTGCTAACACAGCTAACCAGGTCAAAGAGGAGCTGCAGTGAGTCAATCAGTAACTGTTTACTGTTCAGTCTCCTGATTATTTTTACTACATACAACCAGCAGTAAATGCAAACCATTTACTGCATTCAATCAAACAAAGACACAGCACCTTTTGTAATTACTAGACCTAATAGTGACACCTAATAAACCTTGATCTTAAATTAATTTATACATTATGGCAGTTTACGCTGAAAATTAAGACAAATATAACCTTTAATATGAGATGCTTGTCTTCAAAATGGACAGGTAAAACAAAATGCCTTTTGTCTAAAGCAGACATGTTAAAAACCCTAAAACACATAAGCTAATGCTAAAGTGCTACACCAACTCAGTTTTTAGTTAACGCTAATGCTAAAGTGCTACACCAACACAGTATTTAGCAGAAGCTAATTCTAAAGCTGTAAATTCAACCATGTTGAAACACCTACCACGTCTCAGGGACATGGTGCCATCCAACTCCACTAATATGCATTTTCACAAGAAATCCCTTGATAACTCATAATTTATCCCAGTCTTAGTTATGAATTTATGAAAACTGACAAATTAGCCATAAAATCTTAGCTTTAGTTGTGATTTCCTGCCATCTTTCTCATTTTCAGGAAGGCCAGAAGGAAAATGTGTCCCGGATCAGCAGAGAAGCCGAAGGTGATCAAAGCTCGAGCCGGCTTGTTTTGGCTCCAGAAGACCCAGACGGTGGAGGATGAGACAGTAAACGGAGAATACGGCCTGATTATAAACGGACACAGCTTGGTAAGAAGCTGTTTTAGGCAGCAAACAGTTTCAGTTATTTTCTGAATCAGAAATAAAAATGCAGTCTTTGGGTTAGCTGGAGTTGTACCGCCTACAGAAGTGTGTGAACTCTTAATCTTTAGGCCTACGCACTGCAAGAGGACTTGGAGTTGGAGCTGCTGAGGACGGCATGCATGTGCAAGACGGTCATCTGCTGCAGGGTCACGCCGCTGCAGAAGGCCCAGGTGGTTGAACTGGTCAAGAAGTACAAGCAGGCTATAACTCTGGCCATAGGAGACGGAGCCAATGACGTCAGCATGATCAAGGGTAAAAATCATAAATAAGAGCTTAAGTCCAACTAAAGCCTCTCCCATACTTCACTGAAGAGTCACAATTTACTCTAATTCATGTAGTGGAAAATTGCGTCATCTTATTTGCAGGAATGTGTCTTCTTTTCATTCTTGATGCAGTTACAACAGAGCTCTGTACAAAGTGTTGCGTGATTTGTCAGGAATTTTTGGCCGTGTTTTATGGGGGACATTGCTATCCGAGCGAATTTGATCAACTCACTGAAAGACCAACTCCAGACTATCAGTCTGCAATTCCATTATCCGGTCATTGGATAAAGTGTGGAGTCAGGAATATTTGCCTGATTCTTCACTAAATAACTGCAAAGATTGTCAAAAGGCTAAAAGCTCTCTGCAGAAAGATGTGTCTCCGTCTCCATGACTGTTTCAAAATGTCCCTCAATGTAACCATAAATCAACTCTTCAGCTTTGAGTGAACAATGGGAGATGTTTAACCCCTTCAGACTGAAAAACAAGTGAAGAATCTTGTTGCTTTGCTTCTAGCTGCTCATATCGGCGTGGGCATCAGCGGTCAGGAAGGGATGCAAGCTGTTCTCTCCAGCGACTTCTCCTTCGCCGAGTTCCGTTACCTGCAGCGCCTCCTGCTGGTGCACGGCCGCTGGTCCTACATTCGCATGTGCAAGTTCCTGCAATATTTCTTCTACAAGAACTTTAGCTATACCCTGGTTCACTTTTGGTATGGTTTCTTCTGCGGCTTTTCTGCACAAGTGAGTGAAAAGTCCTGGAGCTGCATGAAGAAAGTTCACGCTTTGTGTGGATGTTGACTGATCTTTTTGTGGTTCCAGACTGTTTATGATGACTGGTTCATCACCATGTATAATATGGTTTACACCGCTACCTCCGTTCTCGCCTTGGGCCTCTTTGACCAGGTAGAAGGAATCTTGTTATTTTTTTATTTAAAAGTCAGAGGAATGGTGAGATATATCCAACTCCGGTCCCTTAGCCGTACCTTTTCTTTTTGCTTTCTCTTGCAGGACGTCAACGACCGCTGGAGTTTCCGATATCCTCAGCTCTACTCTCCCGGCCAGCTCAACACATTTTTCAATAAAAAGACTTTTGTCCGATGTGTAGTAATCAGCACCTACACCTCCCTGGTCCTCTTCTTTATCCCATGGGCAGCCTTGCGGGACTCCGTCCGGGGCGATGGCAAAGACGTAGCGGATTATCAGTCCTTCGCTATGCTGACGCAAACCAGCCTGATGTTTGTGGTGAGCGCTCAGGTAAGACGTTCTCTGCTCTTAGTGTCACTTATTATATATTTGACAGCTTTGTACGAATTTTCTCATGCTTGTTTATGGAAAACAGACAAGTGAAGTTGGCCGCCCCACCTTGTTCAAATTAAACTAAATTGATGTTCAATGTTTTAGCAGCACAGTTGACATGATTCCTAACTACTGAGCATATCACCAAGGAAGACTGAGTAAAAAACTGATTTTAATGTTTTATTTTCCAGATGTTTCTGGACACCTATTACTGGACAGCGATTAATCAACTCTTTCTATGGGGCAGCATTGCTGCCTACTTTTCCATCACATTTACTTTTTTCAGCAATGGCCTTTTTTTCACGTTCACCTCCAGTTTCCCCTTCATTGGTGAGTAGATTTAGCTTTTTATCATACTTGGTTCCAAAAAAATATATACTTATGTTTTAATTTTGTGAATGTTTTATAAGAAATGAAAGAAAGTCACTTCACATTATATTTTAAATGTATACTTGCATACAAAATTGCTGCATTTTTAAATATAAATACTAATTTTTGATGGATAGATTCATACACCTCTTTTCATAAAGTAATAACTTTATTTTTGACAGTTAGCGCCACATGACAAGCAAGGAAACAACAACCAGAAAAAGCTAAACTACGATCTAACTAAATTTTATAGCCGCTTATCCTTGAAGTGTTGTTTGACAGTGACGACACAAACCAAATTAATTATTTAAAAAATCTTTAAAATTGTGCTCAGTGGAACTCCATTGCTAAAATTATAACACCGTAAAAAAATAAATATAAATGTTTAAAGAACTCCCCATGACAGGAATAAATCAGGCTCAGTGCAGCTAAATGAAATACTGACAGAGAATATAAAGTTAACATTTTTAAATAGCAGGAAACTGGAGAGTAGTAGGAAAAGCAAGTGGTCCGTTTGCCTCCAGCAGTTTATTATAGGTTGGAGTTTTAACCACTAGATGTCACTATTACCTCCAAATCTGAGACTTTGGTTTCTAATAATGTATGGCTGAAAGTTAAATGATTTCTTTTGTATAATCTGCTGCTTTTAACGGAATAAACTTGATTTGTTTTTATTTTTATGGGTCTAAATTGTGTGTGTGGTAATAAACTGCTGTGAAATGGATTTCAGGCACAGCGAGGAACGGTTTGAAGCAGCCGAACGTCTGGCTGACGATGTTCCTGACCTGTCTGCTCTGCATCCTGCCGACAGTGGCTTATCGCTTCCTCCGCATGCAGCTTCGTCCCACCATCACTGACAAGGTGAGGAACCAAAATCAGAAGAGTTTTTACTCTATCGACACATATTTAAGTCATATGATGACGGTTGTTTAAAGCAAAAGGTAAGTGCAATAATCTGTAAAAAGGAGAAATGGAATGTATGGATTCTCTGTAATTCCCAATCTGCTCAAATATACATACACCTGAGTTAAATCATTTCCAGGAGAACCATGGAGACCATTGTATAATGACTTATCAGGCTTATTGTGGACAGAGAAATAATTGGAGCAAATTTCTCTCAAAACAGTCACAAATTTTGAGAATTATCTCAAAAATGTTTTTAAAAAAGTGTCAAAATTTTGAATGTAAAAGTTTTCTAGAAAAATATTCTGAAATTTTGAGATTAATCTTAGAACTTTTCTGGAAAAATTTAATTTTTCGTGTTAAACACAAAAAAGATAGAAAAAACTTCCAGTAAATTCTTACAAAGAATAAAGAAAATGTCTGAGTTTGAAAAGCTGAAAATTTGCTGTAAATGTTTTCTTTTTAACCTCTCAAATTTCCTTAGAAAAAACATGGAAATCTTTTTCCACGTATGAAAACTCAAAATTTTGCTAGAAAAAACTCACAAATGTTGAGATTAATCTCAGAAATTTTCTAGAAAAAAAATGAGGAAATTTTCAAGATTTCAAATGTTTAAAAAAAACTTTAAGTGACTCAGCGAATTACGAGATCTTTTGGTAGAAATGTACTTCTCTATCCAAAATGGCCCCAATACGCCGTTGGACCATCGTGAAAAATGGGCGCCATTTTTATTTTGTCCAGTGTGTAACGGTTTTCTGTTTGTTTTCCAAAAAGCTAGCCCCTGAGAACACAATTTATGTGAAATATTTGCTTAACTTAAGCCCTATGTAGCGTAAAACTGCTAGTATTTGCTCTTCGAAAGGTTTGTAGCCAGATTTAAGCTAAATCTGAGCTCTGTCTCCAGGTCAGGTACAAGGCTCGGGAGGAGGGACAGCCGGCTCCGGACCCTTACCGGCCGCCTCCACGGCGCGTCAGCTCCCGCCGCTCCAGCTACGCATTCTCCCACTCTCAGGGCTTCGGAGATCTGGTAACCTCCCGCAAGTTCCTACGCCGGAAGAGGCGACCGTCCCTGTTCGCCAGAAAGGACTCAGTGCTGGTGGAGAACCAGCCGCAGCGGTACCGGACCATAATGGAGGAGGCGGAGGAGACGCAGACATAGGATGCGTTAAGGGACTGAATTATTGGTGTTATTTGTGTCGTTATTTTGATACCTAACTTAGAACTGGACGAATGGCGTCATCTAAACACTAAATAATGTTTTATTATGATTCTTTTTATATTGATAAATGGCATCACTGTGAATATGTTTATTAATTATACATTAAAAGTAAAAACTGGCGGCCTTACAGTTCCGGTCTGGTTTACTTCTTTGGCGTTAGACAAGAAAGGCACCATTTTGTGGCGTGAAGAGTGTAAGTGCAGTAATAAACTATCTGCACTCCATCATGCTTTTTTGTTGTTGTTGTTGTTGTTTCTGTTTTTGAGCATCTTTAAGCAAAAATTATGTCTACCTCTCAGATTTTTCTGAAACACTATTTGGCCTTTAATAAACATTTATTATATTGGAAACAGAAAAGTACAATAAATACCAATTACATTTACCAATAATAAAAAAGTTCAAGATTTCATTGTTTTTGCATGTTTATAACATCAAACAGATTTAAATATTAGCTAAAAGACAACACGAGTAAACACAAAATGTTGTTCTTAAATGGAGGTATTTATCATTAAGAGAGAAACAAAATCCAAACTGGGATTAATTAATTGGTGAATCATTTAAGTTCCAAATTAAGTGTGGAATAGAAATAAATTCTGTTTCTTCCTCATATGTCTTCAGTTTCTGATCTCAAATATGTTTTTCCTTCAGTTTTATATTCCATATCAAACGCTGCCAGGATTCTGATTGTAATTACCACACATCTCCACAAAGATGAACAATACCCACCTTTTCAGGTTACTGATGTTTGTGATTAATAAAACTTTACGCCAGAGGTTGAAAAGTACTCGCATTCTCTAAAGTAGAAGATACTTGTAAGGAAAAGTATAATAGTAAAAGTACAGGTTGGACCGTTCTACTCAAGTAGAAGTAAAGTACAAGTTTTGAAAAGTACTCAAGAGAAGAGGAGGTAAACTTCTCTTTTATATTGGTCAATAATTTTATATTGCATAAATGCTGCTGCTAAAATTATTTTGTCAAAATGTAACAAACCGTCACTCATATACATTATGAAATATGTCATTCTATTTGATGACTGAATATATCTTCAAAATAAACGAAGCAATTAGTCCAGTTTGTGTCATTTATTAAAGGTTTAACAATTACAGGCAGCAGATGCAGTGCACCACAGCAAGGGGGAAATAAGCTGACAAACAGATATAAAAAACTTTAAACTATTTATATTTCTTTTTTCTTCGCTATCTGTGTCAGTATGCAGACTAGTTGCCATACCAAGCAGCACAACATCTCTGTTAACCCGCAGAGCAAAGAATAATATATTGACCAGAATGTCCTGCGCTGTAGAAAGCTTCCTGCTTTTGGAGCGTCTCCTCTCAGCTTGCAATCACACGCCTTCATACCAGATAAGAGTTCACTTCAATTGGCTGAGTTCCCCTTTGTAGTCCACGTCATAATTTGCATACACACTCCCCAAACTTATCGGACGTTGCAAACAAATTAAAAAAAGTCTTAAGGCTGGATTGAATTTTGCACTTCGGCGGGTTTTATATTATGTTTGAACTAGAAACCATAGACAAAAGTGCTGTAAAACCACCAAATCTGTCAACCTCACCGAATGGCCAAGTTTTTTTTTTAGTGCGCATTAGGCGCATGCGCGATGAAGCACAGAAATATGACGGAATTTCCACGTGACCGTTTCAATTAAAACGCGGTCCAGATTTTGCGGCATGAAACCAGCGTTTTGATACTCATCCACTCTGGAACCCGGATTAAAAAGGATCATTCCTGATCTCCCAAGACGCCAAATCCGCTTGGACACCCAGCCTTATGACTGAAGACTTTTCTGGATCGGACTGAAATGGATTCCGCCTTGATGCGGCCTAATTGTTCGGCGTCCACCTGCTGATTATCAGCTCGTGTGCCGACCGAGTAGGCCGCAGGAGCGCCATGTTTGAAGACGCTGCGTTTAATATAAGGCAAGTTATCTTTCGGAAACAATATTCAAGGTTGTTTGTTCACTGGTCATGTTACTGAATCCATGTTTTGTGTTAAAACAGAGCAGCAGAAGAGGATCGGCCGATCGACCATGGCGTCTCAGCGGTGGTTTGTTTGGCTATTGGCGTCCATGAACTTTCGGAGGACAACATGGCGTGTGGCACTAGCAGCAGATCGATAAAGGATATTTTACAATCAAGCTGAAGACCGCGTCTAGCTGCCCGGGGGATCCGCCCGACCCAACAAAGGTAGGTTAGGTCAAGCAACTGTTCGATGGCGGATCCAGAAGGCATCTCAGGGTAGGAGCTGTTGCGGGTTTGATGCTAGCCGCTGATGCTAGCTGCTGATGCTAACGCGGTGGTTAAAGGCCTACTATAGGCCGCTCGGTGGTTTAGTTCGACTCTGCTAAGAGTCAACGAGCTGAGAAGGATTCTGCTGTTTAAATCCTTCCGTTTTGAGGTTTTTGTGCTGCTTTTTTAAGCAGTTGCTGTGAGTTAAGACTGGAGGTTTAAGTGTAAGTATCATGTTGGAATCTGAAGTTCATGGTTGACAGAAAAGAAATATGGCTGCCAAGGATTTGGCGACAACAGTTTAGAGAAGATGAGGCTTAATATCACTAATAGCCCTTCATAGCATAATGAATATTAATGATAATCTCATGTGGCTAGATCGATATATTACAGCTGCATTAAGGTAATTATCTGTTTGAATATTTTAAAGTGTTCTGGGGTAAAACTAAGGTCATACTTTTAAACATGCATACTTTTTTATTTTTATCTACTTATAATGTAGTTTCAAATATAATCTAAATACTTCAAAGATAGGGTTGATAGTTAATTAAATAACTCTTGACGAATTTCATTTACGTCCAACAATTTAATCGTGACAGAAACTTTTATATTTGCGGTAAAAAAAACAACAAATGTCCGCCTTTTTGCGATTTCATCTTGCGATTCCATTTCTCCTGGATGACGACCAACGGAGAGATGTCCTGGAGCTGCAGGTCGGAGGTCAGAGAGGTAATATTCACACCAGGGATGCTCAAGTCCAGTCCTTGAGAGCTACAGCTCTACAACTTTGAGACGCATCGTTACTCCAACAGACTGGGACCAGCTATGAACAGGCCTGGCAACGGGCCGTTCACTGGATTGTGGTGTGATGGAGCAGGGATGCGTCTGTAGGTTGCGGGATGGTGGCCCTCAAGGACTGGAATTGAGCACCCCTGGTCTAATTCATTTCTTAAGCTTACTTAATTTGACCTAGATAAGTAACTGGTGCAGTGTTAACTTTCATTTAGTCTTCCTGTTAAAGGGAAGGTTTTCATTTTGGAAACATTTCCTGTTAGAGGGATGGTTTTTTTTTTTTTTTTTCCATATTTAATCCACTGTCACCATGTTGATGCACAATAAGAGGAATAGCCTAAGCTAAACTTTTTTTTAAAAAAAAATCAATTTAAATAATTGATGCAGTAGCAACTTTATCTTAGTCTTCCTGTTAAAGGGAAGGTTTTCTTTTCCACTGTCACCATTTGGATCCTCAATATGAGGACTAGTTTTGGCTCACTTTTATTTTTATTCAGTTTGATTTCGTGCAGTGGCAAGTTTATTTTGAATTGTCTTCCTGTTAAAGGGAAGCCTTGGAAAGTCTTCCTGTTAAACTGAATGTTTTCATTTTGGAAACATTTCCCGTTAAAGGGATATTTTGGGGGTTTTTTCAGTTTCACCATTTGGCTCCTCAATTTGAGGAATAGATTAAGCTTACTTTTATATTTAATTTAAAGTGGTGCAGTGGCAACTTTAATTTGAAAGGTCCTCGTTTTAAAGGGTAGCCTTGGAAAGTCCTCCTGTTAAAGGGAAGGTTTTCTTTCCACTGTCACCATCAACTTTTACCATGTGGATCTTCAATATGAGGAGTGTCTTAAACTTTTATTTTTAATCAATTTAAATAGTTGATGCAGTAGAAATTTTATCTTAAGTCTTTCTGGTCAAGTAAATCCTTGGAAATTCTTGCTGTTAAAGGGATGGGTTTCCTTGGCATTTTCACCATTTGGATACTCGCTATGAAAAATGGGTGAAGCTTATTTATATTTTAATTAAATTAATTAGTGCAGTGGCACCTTTTTTGGGATAGTCTTCGGTGCAGCAACAATTTCAGATGTTTGCGATACAGGGAAAATATGGCAGTCCACATGAAAGTTTGGTATTTTTTCATCGTTTTCAGATCTTTGTTTTGCTAGAAAAATATGCTAGGCAACATGAAAGCTGGGTGTTTGATACAACAATTGAGGATGTTGGTGGTGCTTTAAAAATATGCCAGGCTACATCAACGCTGTGTCTTTGGTACAACAACGATTGAAGATCTTGATGATGCTGGAAAATCCACTAGGTAACACAAAAGATAAGTGGCCTTTGGTACATCATCGATTACTGATTGTGGCGATGCTGGAAAAATATGCCAGGCTGAAAGCTGGGTGTTCATTGGTATGAGAACGTTTGAAGATCTTGGTGATGCTGGAAAAAATGCCTACGTGAAAGCTGGTTGTTTGGTACATCGATTACAAATTGTGGTGATGCTGGAAAACATGCTAGGCTCCACAAAAGGTAGGTGTTCTGATCTTGGGTACAGCAAGCAGATAAAACTACACACATTTTTCTCTGGTTCTTGATCAAAGGTGATTGTGTTTTACAACTCTCATTTCTGCCTATGAGTTTTTGACAAATGCTAAGTGTTAGCAGCCTAATATCCGGTTTTCAATTTAGGTCCAGGAGCTTTTTATTTATTAATGATGATGTCCAGGTTTTTATAATTTTCAGAGGATCAATATTTACCCTTAAATTAACTAGCGCAATTCCTGGAGTACGGTAGCCTTTATATTCAACGAGCTCCTGCCTCATGGCCGGTTCAGAAGATAAATTTCATTTCATCTCAATCTCAACAAATGGATGGTGGAGCGCTTTGTGGAGGGACACAGCTAGATATTTCTGCATGTGACGAACAAAGGTGTCAAATCCCGTCGCCGACATGAACACAAAAGCTATAAATCTCTGGGTAAAATAAGTTCATTTATTAAGATGACTGAACTAAAAGGTGGAGTATAGATACCTTTTCATAAGTGTATTTGTGAGTCTGCCTCTATTAGATTGAATTTAATTTCAGAAAAGTAATTTTTAGGGATGCTCAAATATGAACATTGGACTGATGTAGATATCCGATAGTGACACTGGATAACTAGTATTTTTTTATTTATTTATTTATTTATTTTTATCCGATTAATCATAAGAATAATCAATACAATTCTGGATTGCTAAAATATTAATCTACGACAGCCCTATATCCGTGTTAATTTTTGAAAAGTGTCTATCTCTTGAGTTATAGGGTTTGGCATGTACATGTCCTGTCATCTTCCTGTTCTTTTGTCCTTCAGGAATCCTTTTGGATCATCTTGTTTTCGTCTCTGATTTCACTCTTCATCCCCCTTCGACAGATGAAGCCTTCGTCGCCCCACAACATCCTTTTTTTTGTTGTTTGGTTTTTGTACTTTTATTTTTTTTTTGGTTTGGACAATTTTGTATAGACTTTATCATTTATTTTGTTATTTAAAATGTTTGTCTTTAATGTTTATTGATTGTTGAGTTTGTGTTCAACTTGCATTATGGCATTAAGAGAAGGCTTAGAATAGTTTAGGTTATGATTTATGTTATGCTGCTGTATGTTTAGGTTTCTGTTGCTACTATATTATTTATTTGAAATGCTAACTTTTGTTTTCTGTTTTTCTCTCCACAGAAGCTGCACCTGGTCTGGCGTTTTGATTGGTTGTGGTTCCTTTTTGGATGACGACATGGGCTGACGTGATGCTGCCATCACCAAGCCGCTCTCCCTCTCCTGTTGTTAACTTTTAACTTCCATGAATGTATCAAGTTCTCCTGACCAGCTGACCTGTTGTGTTTCTGCTCTGTCTTCTCTCAGGTTCAGTCGTTCGTGGCAGACAGCTGTGAGTACCGAGCCCGGTTCTGGTTCTGCTGGAGGTCTCTTCCTGTTGGAGGTGAGTTCTTCCTCTTCACAGTCGCTACATGCAGGCTCTGTATGAGGGTTTGCTGTAAAGTCAATAGCTCAACATAAGCCCTTTGTTGTCGGCCCCTTCTGGTCAGGAGGAGTAAATGCTGTAAGTCAATGACTCCATGCAGTCTGCTGGGTTTCCTTTGGTACAAACTACGTAAACTTCTTTAACAATTAACTGAACTTACTATACATTTAATTAATACCAATTGGGAAAAAAGGTGACTGAATTAAAATTATTCCAAAGTCTATTGCGATGACATTTGTTGTGAATTGACGCTACATAAAATTAAACGCTTAAACCAACAAGTGTGCCACACCAACAACTAATACAAAAACTCTTTAAAAACTCGCCCAACTATACAAAACCTCATTAAAAACTCGCCCAACTAATACAAAAACTCTTTAAAAACTCGCCCAACTAATACAAAAACTCTTTAAAAACTCGCCCAACTAATACAAAAACTCTTTAAAAACTCGCCCAACTAATACAAAACTGTTTAGAATTTTTAGTGTTGATTCACAGCAATGTTGTCAAAGCATTTTACAAAATCGTTCCAATTCATAAATTCCACTTGACCCTAGTCATCAATGCTTAAAGTTCAGTTAATAAAGTAGTTTCAAAGTTTGTACCATATGAAACCAAACGGATTGCATGGAGTCACTGACTTGCAACATTTACTCCTCCTGAGCAGAAGGGGCTGACGGCAAATGGCTTGTGTTGAGCCATTGACTTTACAGCAAGCCCTCATACAGAGCCTGCATGTAGCGACTGTGGAGAGGAAGAACTCCCCTCCAACAGGAAGAGACCTCCAGCAGGACCAGAACCAGGCTCAGTACCAGCAACCATCTGCCACAACTGACTGGAGCTGAGAGAAGACGGAGCAGCGACACATCAAGTCAGCTAGTCAGGAGAACTTGATACGTTCATGGAAATGAAACGTTAACAGCAGGAGAGGGAGAGCAGCCAGGTGATGGCAGCGTCATGTCAGCCATTGCCCTCCTGCAGGAAGGAACCACAGCCAGTCAGACTACCAGTCCATACACAAGAGCGCCTCCTTCAGGCCTCACCCGGAGCAGTTGGTAACTGCTTCTGTCTTGTTTTTCCCTTCCGTGGGCTGCCACCTTATCGTGGTGGAGGGGTTTGAGGGTCCCAGAGATCCTACGAGCCGACAGAAGCACCATGCCTCTGTTTGGGTCGGACCAAGAGCAGCCCAGAGACATAGACAGTTACTGCTTAGAACTAGAGATGTAGAGAGAAGTCGAGGTTTCCCCCAGTGTCTGATCAGCCTTTATGGTTTTAGGATGATTCCCAGTTTGAGAAAACTAGTTGGCCTGTCACAATAAATCAATTAATTGCATTATATAAATTAAAACAAGCTCAATTTCAACATAATTATCATTTGTCCGTTTACCCAGAACTGGTTGAAGTCTTCAATTTGTTTTGATCTGAACTAAACCTTTTTTTTTTTTCTTTAAGGATAATTTTGTTTCCAAGGATTTCGTCATTCATTTTATTTGTGATTTATTTATTCTGGATATTTAAAATGTCTTCCAGATCCAGTGTTAAATGTTCAATAGAATTTAACATTTAAGAATGTGTTCATGCATTATTAGGCTATTGCCCTTGTTGGTTTAAAATGGTATTAAAACAATATATTTGTATATTCCAATAATTTTTAGGTCAATTTATTGTCCAGTCGTCATCATTAGAAATTTTGCTGGATGATGAGTTGACCTAGAAGTTATTGCGCTAAACAAATGTTCTTTGAATATCATTTTAAACTAATAATGACAATAGCATAATAATGCAAGAACACATTCTCAGATTTTAAATTCTGAAAATTTCTCAGAAATTGGAGGATATTTTAAAATGACAGAATATGTTTCTGGAAACAAAATTGTCATTCACAAAAGTGTTTAGTTGAGACCAAAGCAGCAGGTTGATGACTATTGATCCAGAGTTTGGTACTAAAATTATCAATCCTGCAAATGGAAGTTATTGAGCTCATTTTAATGGATTGATTCATTTCCTATTATGACAGGCTGACTTTTGATTTCCTGAGTTCCGTTGCCTTCCTTTTGGGACCAGAAGACCATTCCTCCCCTCAGCAGCTTCCTTCTTCTCATCTTGGAGTTTCTGTTTCTCCTTTTTATTTAGTTCGGTTGCAGAGGGAGAGTTTCATCGTGTCCCGCTGCAGCTTGATGCAATCAATGAGACGACCTGTTCAACATGCCCATCTGAATCGCCGCTGCTGGGGAAGATTTGAAATCAGCCTAATTATTGCTTCACCTGATTCAGTCTGAGTTGCTCCGTCACACTGAGCTGATGGAGGCTGGAAGAGACGCCGCGACATTCAGAGGAAAACGGAAAATTAACTGCTGAACAGATGTGAAGCTGCTTCAGACCCAGATGATCCGGAAACTACATCTCAATCCAGCCGGTTACCTTCCTCTCCTGGGAGGTGCATAACCACTTTGATTTTTTTATTTGTTTTTTTAAAGGAATTTTCTCAGCCTGCTGACAGAAGATGAGTGAAACCGGAAAAGTAATAAACAGGGAAAAGTAAAGCCTTTGAGGTGAGACAGAAAGAGAATACGTTAAAATTGGGACATTATCCCTGAATATTGAGGCTTAGTCTCTGTCCCCAGTTTTTAATTTAATCTCGAATGCTTATTGTGGTCGTTATTGTTTAATACTATTGACTGTTTATGGTATCTGGGATCTTTCCGTTTAATGCAGAGTTTTCTGGGGATGTTTGACATCAGGCACAACGTTAAATATCCCAGACACGATAATCAGTCAATGTTTATTGCAACTTAATATCCTGGATAATGATGCCTCAATGTACTTATGAGTTTAACATGAATAGATCAGACTGATGACTTATTTTAAGGTAGCCAAGATTTGAATCTGAGCTGTTGAATTTGAATACAGCATCAATCTTATTCCGTATTGATCAGCAAGGAAATAGATATTGAACATTACTATCCAGAAGTACAGTGAAGTTTTTATTATTGATAATGAACTAATGGCTTTACTGTGAATGTGTTTACTAATTATGCAAACTGGTGGCTTTCGATGCAGAATCAGACTGATGTGTTTCTCTGGTGTTAGAAAGGAAGGGACCTATTTACTGTAGATGGTGATATACTACCTGCACACCATGATTATTTTTGGATTTGGTTTTTAGCATCTTTAAGTAAAACTTGTCTACCCAAATTTCCCAGAAGCAACATTTTTTCTATATATATTAACAGAAAAATAAAATCGACAATTTATCTACATACAGCATTTAGCAAACACCTGGAGCTTTGTATCCACTGAGCTCATTATAGGAGCTAATTCTCAGTTCAACGCTGGTAAAAATGTTGCTAAATGGTTAATAGAGGAGCCATGTTGTGATTTCCTGAAGGTGAAGTTGGAAAGAGCAGCAGGTTCTTAAACAGACAAAGGCATAAATTCAAGAACAAAATTACAAACGCAAATTTCTTTTTATACATATCTGATATAAAAAGCCTTTTCAAAACAAGTGATATAATTGTTAATTGTGCTATAAAATGGCACCAAGAGACTGAAAATCTCATAAAACAAATGTTATTGAATCAATCTATAGCAACAAAACAGAAATCAGCTGACCCGAGCTATTAGAAGCCACTAGAACAGTATGAAATGACTGAATCAACAGTTTGACTCTTTTTCTCAGATCTTCAACCAATAAC
>CAJVRI010000094.1:0-24185 GCA_911649635.1 Poeciliopsis gracilis
TATATATATATATATATATATGTATATGTTTCACTTTGTAAGCAAAGTGAAACAGTATTTGTGATTTAGGCATCTTCTGAAATTTATTTGGAGTATGATAGTAGGCAAATTGTGTGGGGGAGCAGTTACTGAAGACTTCGCTTTCAGTCAGGAAGCTCAGCGTCGATCTGATGTAAAGAGGCAGCTGCTGTCAACCCCCCACTCCCCCCCCCCAAAAAAACCCAGAACATCTGCAGGAAAGTCTGAGTGATCGCCTGTAAATATCCTGACAGGCACATTTCATAAACAAGATGAAAAATATTATAAAAAGAGTTCAGAAAATCCACTGAGAAAACTTTAACAAACAAGAAGTCATTAAAAATCCCAAAGCTGTAATAAAAAACAAAACTGAAGATTTAAACAAACAGTGACACAGCCTGAACTGAGTTTTCCACACAACTCTGCCAAAACAGGAACCAAGTTCGTTCTGTGCAGAATATTTCAGAGCTACTGGTGCCTCTGCAGAGCTGCTGCTGCAGAAAACCCACAGAAAAAAAATTCTGCTCAGATTATGAATCCAGCTGCAATAACTCCTGAACCAGAGCCACAAACATTGTGCTTAAGCAAAACATTTTAACTTTACAACTACAAAAAAACCAACCTAACACCACAAACATTTTTGCTTAACCAAAATGTTTGTGGCTCTTTTTCATAAATAGCCAAATATTTATTTAAAAAAAGTGCCTATTTGTTGAAACCATGTTGTCACAGTATGAGTCAAATAATCTGTGAAAAAATCAAGTTCTTCAGCCTTCTCCCAGTGCAAACTAGAAAGAACCAATCAGTCAGGAGGCAGGTCTTGGCACTCTCAATCATACCTCTTGCTCTCTGAGACAATAGCTTCTCCCTATCTGCAGTACCTGACTGAACACTAAGGCTAGTTAGCAAAGCCACCAATGACGGCGGATAAACAGTTCTCCTGGAGCAGTGATCTGCTACTAGCAGATTTAGCAGCACGTACTTTGATTGACAGCACAAAGTCTCCTCCTCCTGCCTCTGAGTACAGATTAAAGAAATCAATCTTTTCCCAGATTACTGTGACGACATGTTGACATTTTATATAAAAGTTACTGCAGCTTCAAGAATGTTATGGCAACAGAGGAAGAGGAATCTGTCCTTGAGAGCAGAATCCTCTCAAGGACATTTTGTTTTCAGGCTTAACTTTGTTTGGCTTGAAATATTTTGCTGTTTCAGAGGTCTTGCTACTCATTTATTTTGTGAGGAACTGGTCCGGTTTCTAAATCTACAGTAATGGATGTACATAGCTTACATTCTAATCTATTTTACACGCTTTCTAAACAAGGTGAATTAATCATTCAGCAACATTTAACACAAGAATAAACAGAACTGCTCTGGATTGTTTCTCAACATCATTTCAAGGTCTGAACTGATTATAGCAGATCCAAGAGCCTGGCTCACAATCAGCAAATACTTACCTAATAAATACAAACAAATTGTCCTCAAGACTTAAAGTAGTCATAAAGAACATAAATTGTAATTAAATAGGACATTTGTAGAGTTAAAGTAAAAACTGAAAATATTAATATTTGAAAGACACAGGCCCTTCTGGTATTTTAAAAATATGTTCTTATCATGTGCACCTGGTGCATTAATGTGTCATTTTAGTCATTTTGGCAATGATCCACTGTGTTTTCAATTGTAAGTTTTGGAATAGTCGCATGTATCATATAAAATAACATGATTGATTATGATTTATTTATCATATGAAGCCTCTCTTTAGCCCCACCTGCATCATCCAATTGGCGTATCCCGTTAGTCACCGACGGCCTGTCAACGGTGCACCAAGCCATGTCACGGCCAATCACCGACCATGCCCCAGTGGATAAGGATGTCCATCCATGGCATCTTCAGCTTTGCTGCTGCACTCAACCCACCTCCACCCCTTCTCCACCTCCACTCTCCTGGCTTTCCAGGCACACTTCACTCACCGACCTCCACCACCAGTATCAGACCCCTGGGGATGACATTCCTATCAACATCGAGAATGCTCATCCGAGCTTATCGCAAATCACAGCTCGATGTCCTTAGCTGGGGCCCGAGCGCCAAAGACTTTAATTCGTGCATGTCAATAAACTTTTCTAATCGCTTTCTTTCTCCGTCTGAGTCTATCCAGATTGAAATATAGTTTTCTGTTGTTAAATATAATGTTTGCTCTTTTAGTAACTTCGAGTCAGTTTAGATGGAATAACCTTCAAGTTAAATATTGCTGGCAGGTTAAGCAACATAACTTTAGTCCTAACAAAAATCTCATATATGAAATAAATTCATAAACTATATTTCTGAGCACTGGTGCTGCTGTAGGTGTTTGGGAAGAACACAATGGGGATTCAGAGGAAGCCTTGTAAGAATTATAGCTCATCTATCTTTAATATCAAATTCAGTTTCTCCCTTTCCTCCTACAGAGAGGTATTCACTTCTGTAATTATTATCCCAGCTGGTGTCTGCTTCAGAGAAATCAGATCTGTTGCCTTTCAAAAATGATTGATGTGGACAAAAAAATGCAAAGAAAACAAAAAGTATTTAGATTGTTTACTGTGCCCTGGGAATATATGCATCTTTGTTAAAATATTGCTGGATTATATGATAGTTTATAAGATAATTTCTTTGATTATGCCATGCATTAATTCTGGTTTAATTTCAAATACAGCATCTTTCCTTTCCACAGATCCTTAGTGGTTTGGCTCTGTGAGACTCCATCTGCAGTTTGTCCTGCTGCTGTCATCTAGAAATATAAATATTTTTTATTTTCTCCTTCAGTGAAAAAAAAATAATTTCAGAAAAAAAGATCATTGAAAGATATATGAAGTCACTTCATATAGTGAAGTGAAGTGACTTCAAAGATCTTTCAATTCACATATTGTCCTGAAAGTTGTCACTGGCACATTTGGGAGGGCGATTACACTTACCTTTAATTAACACCACTACCGAAATTTTGAAATAAAATGTCATTAAACATTTAAGACTTTTGCTTTTTAAAAACGTTTCTTGAAGGTAATGGCTTTCAAATAACTTTCAAAGTTTTAATTATAACTAAGAAGTTGTAGAAGTTTCTGCTGACTCACTTTTTGTTTTCTTGATGCCAACAGATATAAAAAAAAAACAAATTAAACTTTTACTTTTCTTATTTTGTCTGGTGAAGTTGTTTTAGAAATGAAAATACATTAAATCAATTGTTTTATTGTAGTTTTCTTTCAAAGCTCACTGATCAACACAGTTTTGGACAATCAGTAACATTAAAGCACAGGCCACTTTATTAGGCACATCTGTTTCAAATACATTTTGTTTTAACTGTACATCTGCCGATATGATACAGCCAATATTCAGTATAGTATATGATTAATGAGCAGTGATCAGTACAGTGATATTTAAGCGAGAATAGCCAATAGTATAGTTATTGTTACTTAGAACTATTATTGCTTTTCCATCTTGAACATGAAGTGTCTATTTATCTCCCTGTATTCATTTTATGTTGTACATCTTATTTTAGTCAACTTATAACAATTTCACAATACTGTATTTTTCAATTACTGTATTAAGTTACAGTATGACATGTTCATTGTGTATTTGTCTGGTCAGAGGTCTTCAGAAAGCCCATCAAATTTAAGCAGATTTCCTCTGTCTGTCCATTCATCTGTTAACCTCTGTTTATGTTTTTGGAACACTGGTTCAGTTCATGTGATGCTTTTGTTTTTGTTCTAACTCATTTTAAATAAATGTGACTGCAGCACTGCAAGTTTGTGCAGCTCAACAAGTCAGTTTCCTGAGACAGGTGTAATAAATAGTTTTTATCATCATATTTATCATTATCAAAATAATAACAAAATATTGTAATAAAATTTTAAATCCATATTGCCCAGGCCTTTTGATGAGCTGCTAAACAGTCTGATATTAAAATATAGTTTTTGAAATGTGCCTATTCTGTTCTGTTTCTTCTCTTTAAATTTAGAAACTGGTTGTGAATGACCAACCTGACATGAAAATGTACATCTTCACATTTTAACATTTATATCTTTATTTTATATTATTTCCATCTATTTCTTACCAATATTTCTGAACTATTGAAACAAATATTGTGAAAACAAGCTATGAGCAACCATGTGACTTCCTCACCAACAGACGCCTGTCCTGACCTCCATCCCTGTTGGAAACATCTGGTGTCTCACTTAAAAGTCGATTGCTGTGGAGATCTATAAATCCAATAGTGAAATGATTACGTCTCGGCTGCTAAAGCTTTGATGATGGATCATAAATCCAGTTTATAAGAAGCTTCTGGTTCTAATGCAATATCAATGACACAACCCTCTGAAGTATACGGGTCGGCACATCTGTTGGTTGTTTGCCAAATATCAGGTGTTTATGTAGATGCCAAATATCAGGTGTTTATGTAGACATTTAGCTGCACTTTAATCAATAATTATTATAAAGTTCATGTTTTTGTACTCAACTCTCAATATTTGGACAGAATTTTCTTTCCTTATAGGCTTAATTTTTAAACATAATTTATCTAATTCCTCACAATATTCTTCAACCTATTGTACTAAATAATCATTTTTGCACTCAAATGCAACATAATACTTTTAAGTAAAAATTTGGCACCTTATAGAGATAATTTAAAAAAAAAAAATCAGCTGTCCCTTTAATATGAACACTGCTGAAACTACTTCCATTAAATTAAAAGTGCTACTGGATAAGAGCCTGACAGCATGAGTGCCCAAGACTCATCAAATGAATTAGGAGGAATGTAAAGACCTGGAGCTGTGGTGGGGCAGCACTCTGAATTAAATGCATCACAGTCTCCATCAGCACAGCTAAAAATAGACCGATCAGGGAAACAAAAGGAAAAAAATGTTGTCAGAAAGGGTTGCACAAATTTATTATGTAATCGTTTTGTCTAAGGAAGGTGGAAGTGCAGCGCAGACGGCCACCAGACCGAAGGTGATAAGCTGAACACCAGGGGAGTAGGATTAGCCACAAAACGCACTCTGCTATTCCCCATTTAATTAAAGCTCCTTAAACTGAGTAATCCACATACATTATGAAAGACTTATGATAATAGGTTCTTCAAAGTACAGAATTTAAAAGGTGGTGCCTTTTTCCCCACGCAGGTCATGTTTTCATCCATTTTATTTGGTGGAAATCTCATCTTTTCTATTTTATTTGATCATTTTTACAAAGGATGCAACAATAAATATTAAAGTTTAGTTTGTTGGATTTCCAAAACTGAAAGTTGGTTTGTAAAAGGTGTCTTAAAAAATATTCAAACCTCCTTCACATTACAAAACAAAGTTGATTGTTCAATTCAATTGTGACACATGTGACTTGTGTCTCCAATTTACCTGTTACTATTCAGTAACCAGATGCAAAAAAAAGTGTTTACTTTTCAGTTTTGTGAAATGAACCAATTTTGACGTGGCCAAAAAAGTCACTTCATCCTACCACCAAAATTATAAAGCGTAAAGTCTGAAAAGTAAAACACAAGAGTGCCGTAATAAAAATGTTTGTGTGAATTAAGATCCACAGTAGCTGTCGTTATTGCAGGTTTGGTCCCACAATGGTCAACCCCAAGGTAAAATTCATAATCAAAAAAACAGATATCAACATGAACCTCACAAATGCTAACAGTTTGCAAACAAACAGAAAAGACTAGAGAAGCAGACATACACTTAGAAAAACACAATGATTCCCTCCATTTTGTGAGAGCGGCAGAAAGTATCTGGCAGTTTCCTGGAGGCTGGATCCATCGGTGGTTCTGGTTCCACCTGGAATGTCTAGCTCAGAGGCAGAAAAATCACTGTGCTCCTGCTTTCCACCATTTCAACTGAAAAATTAATAGTTTTTCACAATTTTATTTAAATAAGATAGAAAGAAATCTCATAAGTGCAGGTAGTGATGTGGTTTTTGTTCCTAAAGTTTAGTAAATGTGATTACAGTCCCTGAACTGGGAATCAACTACTTCACATCTTCTTGCATATGGTGGGCTGTCATGGTTTCGTTTTGATTTTCCAGTCTGAGCCCAGCTGAGCTGCAGGAGCCTTACATGGTTTAATGGGGAGGTTTGGCTGCTCGGGCTTTTCTCAGATCCAGGTCAGGTTAGCCTGTCATTGTAGTTCATAGCATGGAGATCGTTAATCACTTTAAATCTGACCCTCCTCAAAGGCAAGTTTGACATTTTACACTCTAGAGGACCAGCCCTGTCTAGTCCAGTCTGATCAAATTCTGGTTTGAACTCTGGTTTGTTTAGGAAGGTGTGAATGCATTTAAGAATTCTGATTTGGACCAAAAACGTAACAAAAGTCTCACCTTGTGTCCCATGTTTACTGACAGAAAACATGTATTGAAGTGTAACAGCTGTGTAACAGTTAGTGGATGAAGGAGAAAGAATGAGTTTATTGGTTGAAGCTTCATTTTCTAATCATAACTAACTTACCATCTCCAGCCTGAGCATGAACAAGCAGAATGATTTCATCTGTATAAATCATGCTTGCAAAGCTGCTTTGGTTCTGTTTTTGTGACACAGTCTCAGATGACTAAGTTATTCTGGACGCTATTTACTTATTTATTACTGAGGCCGAATAAATCATATGCTGGACTGAAGATGACTCGTTGATGAATGTGCTCTAACTCTGAGTTTCTCGACTGAAGGACAGACGTTCAGGCTGATTGCTGAGCAGCAGGAGGATTTTATCTATGAACCAAACCTTCACAGAGAGTTACCTGCTCTGGTCTTCTTTTTCTATTGGACCAATCGACACAACAATATAAATTCTTCACACAAATCTGAAATCTTAGAAGTTGAAAACAGAAAAACAGAGCTGAGATGTTTCCAGAGCTACAAAACAACAAAGAGTTGCATAAACAAATATTTGACAAAAACAGAGAAATGATTTGAATCTTGCTTTCCAAAAGCAGAGCTGCAGCTTTGTTCAGGAATGTCTGCATAATATTCCAATGAAGCAGTAGAAGGTTTTGTTGGTCAGAAATACAAATTCATCTCTTCTTAATAGTTTGCATTCATTCATTCAGAGACAGATCAGCCTAATTACCTCATAAAGCAAGATGGCGGCGCGTGAACAACGCGAGGCTCAGTGTCTCTCCAGGACCTGCTATTTAGTGGTTTTTTACCTATTTCTCACCGGACTTTTTTTCAAGAACTGCACCGCGCTGCAGTGCTACAGCAGACAAGAACTTTTGGACCTTTGGAGCTACAATCCTGACACTTTTATCGCCGATCTCAGACTTATCCCAGAGATCTCCAGAACACCGGAGGCGGCCCACTTCTCTCCATCGGGTGGAAGTGCACGTAGGCGGAGACGAGAACGTAAACAAAGGCGGGGTAAGCGTGGAGGGGGTGCGAGCTAGGCTAAAGCTAACACCACACCGGCTCCCTTTACCGAGCATTTTCCTCGCCAATGTCCGTTCTCTGGCCAATAAAATGGACGAGTTACGTCTGTCTATCACCAGTGACAGACGGATTATGGACTCAAATGTCATGGTTTTCACCGAAACATGGCTAAACAACAGCTCCCCGGACAATGCTATCCAGTTAACTGGACGCCATACATACCGAGCCGACAGGATAGCAGATGACTCCGGTAAGACCAGAGGCGGAGGTTTGTGCATTTATATCAACAAAGCTTGGTGCACAGACTCTGCTATTACCGAGAGTCACTGCTCACAGAATGTGGAGTTTTTAATGATCAAATGCAGACCTTATTACCTCCCAAGGGAATTCACTTCTATTATCATCACTGCTGTGTACACCCCCGGATGCTAATGCCAAGCTAGCCATGAAAAGAACTCTATGCGGCCATTAGCAAACACCAAACTAAACACCCCGAGGCTGCTTTTATTGTTGCGGGTGACTTCAACCACTCCAACTTGAAGACAGTCCTCCCCAGATTCCACCAACACGTCTCCTGCCACACCAGAGGAGACAAGACCCTGGACCATGTCTACTCCAATCTGGCTGGAGCTTACAAGGCGACACCCCTCCCCCACATCGGACAATCAGACCATCTCTCCCTGTTTCTCACACCGCGGTACTCACCACTCATCCAACGTGTGAAACCCACTGTGAGGACAGTAAAGGTGTGGCCAGAGGGCTCAGACGCTGTGCTCCAGGACCAGTTCAGGAATACAGATTGGAATACTTTTCACCACACAGACTTGGATCAGTACGCCTCATCTGTACTGGACCACATCTCCACCACCATAGACTGTGTCACCATCCACAAACGCATCACCATGTACCCCAACCAGAAGCCCTGGATGAACCGAGATGTTCGTCTCCTGCTGAAGGCCCGTAACATCGCCTTCAGGACGGGGGATGCACAGACCTACAGTGCAGCCAGGGCTGAGCTGAAGAGGGGAATCAAGAAGGCCAAACACCACTACAAAAGGAAGGTGGAGGATCACTTTTCCAACTCCAACCCCCGACGCATGTGGCAAGGCCTTCAGATTCTCACAGACTACAAGAACTCCAACACCTCCACTGCCTCCGCTGATGTCTCCTTCCTCAACGAGCTTAACAACTTCTATGCTCGTTTTGAGAGAGGGAACACTACAACTGCATCTAAGACAGCCACCACCCCCAGATCAACAGCCACTGACTCTCCTCTCCTCTGATGTAGAAGCGGCTCTGAGCAGGATTAAATCCAACAAGGCTGCGGGTCCTGATGGCATACCTGGTCGTGTCCTCAGAGCGTGCTCTGGGGAGCTGGCAGGAGTGCTGACGGACATTTTCAACCTGTCCCTGGCCCGCGCCGTGGTACCGACCTGCTTCAAGTCTACCTCCATCGTCCCAATTCCCAAGAATTCCAACCCGACCAGACTCAATGACTATCGTCCGGTAGCCCTCACTCCCATCATCACCAAGTGCTTGGAGCGGCTGGTCCTAGCACACCTCAGATCCTGTCTACCCCCCCCCCACACTGGATCCCCACCAATTTGCATACAGGCAGAATAGGAGCACAGAGGATGCAGTATCCATAGCACTGCACTCTGTTCTTTCTCACCTAGACAACAAGAACACTTATGCCAGAATGCTGTTCTTAGACTTTAGTTCAGCATTTAACACTGTCATTCCATCACAACTCATTGCCAAACTCACAGACCTCGGCATCAGTTCACTCATGTGCAACTGGTTGCTCGACTTCCTGACCAGTCGACCCCCAACACGTCCGGGTGGACAATCACTTCTCATCCACCATCATCATAAACACCGGAGTGCCACAAGGCTGTGTGATGAGTCCCTTCCTCTACTCTCTCTTCACCCACGATTGCAGACCTGTCCATGGCTCTAATGCCATCATCAAGTTTGCTGATGACATCACGGTGATCGGCCTCATCAGAGACAACGATGAGGCCGCCTACAGGGAGGAGGTGGACCGTCTGGCTGAGTGGTGCGACAAGAACTACCTGCAGTTGAACACCGAGAAGACCAAGGAGCTCATCGTGGACTTCAGGAGGAATGCTGACCTCCACCCACCCATCCACATCAAGGGAATAGCGGTGGAGCGTGTGAACAGCTTTAAGTTCCTGGGAGTCCACATCTCCGAGGACCTGACCTGGACGACCAACTGCTCCAAACTCGTCAAGAAGGCGCACCAGCGCCTCTTCTTTATGAGGACCTTGAGGAAGAACCACCTGTCCTCAGAGATCCTCACCAACTTTTACCGTTGCACCATTGAGAGCATCCTCACCAACTGCATCACAGTTTGGTATGGGAACTGCTCTGTCTCCGACCGGAAGGCGCTGCAAAGGGTGGTGAAAACTGCCCAGCACATCGCCGGGGCATCGCTTCCTGCCATCAATGACATCTACAGGAAGCGGTGTCTGAAAAGGGCCGGCAAAATCACCAAGGACTTGACTCACCCTGCACACACACTCTTCTCTCTCCTGCCCTCTGGGAGGCGTTACAGAAGCCTACGGACCAGAACCACCAGGCACCGGAACAGCTTCTTCCCCACAGCTGTCACGCTCCTGAACGCCTCCTGACACAAACTATAAGGACTGTCCCCCCCCATCCCTGGACTGTTCCCCTCACACACATACACATACAATCTTTATATAATCTGTAAATCTAATTTCCCATTATTTAACCTGTATCATAAAACAACTAATATATATACAATCCATTCTTCATATTCCTGTATATTCTGTATAATCTGTGTAATTTGTATAGTATGTACATAAGCTCTCATTTATATTTATATTGTAAAAAACATTTTATTTATAGCACGTCAATATTCTCTGTTTATATCTTCATACACCTGTTTATAAATATTTATATCATGTATAGCACTTCTGGATAGATGCAAACTACATTTCGTTGCTTGTACAAGTGACAATGCAATGACAATAAAGTTGAATTCTATTCTATTCTATTCTATTCTATTCTATAGGGAGTTTCTAGGTTTCTAGCTTCTTATCTCGATCAATACTTTTTAAAATGTTTCATCAACTTCTAAATTATTAACCAGCTTCAATACACTGAAAAAAACAACTCTTTGGATGAACATAAAAAATCATGGAAAGGATTTCCACCTGATTACTTTGCTTTATTTCAGCACCATGTAATTCTGTTACTCGAATTTAAAGCAACCGTTTTGGCTCAACTTAACTTCAACTCATTTACTATAGTTGGACCCAATGCAATTTAATAGAGCAAGCCCAAGAGAAAAAGACAGACAGGGAGAGAGATGGAGATGGAGTAAAAGAACTGTGTGTAAATGTGTAATTTTGCCTTTTAAAAGTCCCACTGGTAGTCCAGGAAGGAGGAGAATGGAGACCTGTGGGTTCACTGCTGAGTTTTACATGAGTTATCCTGTTGGTTTTGATGTCACTTTTCCATTTACAGCTTTTGTTTTTCTTTCTGGATTGAGGCCTATGAAACAAATGGGAAAACTACCCTTTTGTTTTTTTAACTACATATTACATTTTGATGCCTGTGAACTAGCAAATATGTTTTGTAAAGACATTACTGAAATAGTTCTCACCTATGAAAAAATACTCTCTGTGGGAAAAGGCACTGTGGACCACTTGTGCCCTTGATGCTGTTTCCTGAAAAATAACAATGTTCAGTGATATTAGTTTTCATTTGAACTTAATACTCAGGCACACAGAAACATATCGATGGAAAGATTCATTCCTCTGTCTCTATCCATATACTATGTTTGCAGACAGAAACACCTTCTGTACCTTTATCTGTAGACCTAAGGATGGCAGATCCAGTGACATGGCAACATCTCATTATGTCTTCCATTCATTAGTTTATGGACAGAAGGATGGTAGTTACAGTGAGACACAGACAATTGGAGTATATGTGGTGGTGAAAGGGGTGAGGGGTTGGTCTTGTCACCCCCCACAAGATGCTGCCCTGGATGGTCGTCGATAGCAGAATCTGGCACTGGCTGATTAATCACAAGTAATTACTATGCCTAACTTTGTGAGTTTGAAATATAAATGGGCACACAGCTGCAAACCCCTCTTGCTCCACACCAACAATTTAAAATCCAAGCAATTCTCTTGCATTTCTAGTCTCCCATACTCAATAGCAACTAAGAGAAATTTACTCCACTACACATGCATACAAGTGGTACCAAACTTGTTCAGGAACCAACTGACAGATAAGATCTATTTTATTTTATAGTTCTTGGATGCCCCCCTTTTATGATATCAACAAGGGCAACATGGAGCCCATATCAAACATGCACATTCTCAAAAAATGTTTTGTTGTCTCAAACCAACCCTGTCTGAAGATTCTTAGTTTTCCAGGTTTTTACATAGAGGAAGGTGTATACAAAGTCAGTTTGTTTTTAAAGTTGGTTTAGAAATGCTCCTTTACATTCAGTTCCTGTGATGAGGTACAACGTTCCCCGTTGGTTTGCTGATTACCCAGCACGATAAAGAACGACAACTCTTCACAATGTGACTGTCTGCCTGCGAGTGGCAGAATGATATTACATTTCAAATACAGTTCTAAACAGGTGTGTTTTTAGTTGAGATTTAAAGGAAGTCAGGGTTTCCGCTGTTTTACAGTTTTCTGGAAGTTTGTTCCAAATTTTTGGTCCATAGATGCTGAAAGCTGCGTCTCCTCTTTTAGTTCTGGTTCTGGGGATGCAGAGCAGACCAGAACCAGAAGACCTGTTGAATCAATCTGCTGTTGAGACAACAACAGCAGATCTTTAATGTATTGTGGTGCTAAACCATTCAGTGATTTGTAAACTGACAACAGTATTTTAAAAACTATTCTTTGAAATACAGGGAGCAAGTGTAGGGACTTTAAAACTGGTGTTATGTGCTTTATCTTCCTGGTTCTAGTGAGAACACGAGCAGCAATCATGTCCCATATACTCTCCATACACATTTCAGATCACTGTAAAGAGCTGAATTTTCAAAACCCAGCCACCTTAATGTATTTTCATGCTGTAGTTTTTACAGCCATTTGTTATAGTGCAGTTCTTAAGTGCCAATAAAGCCTTTCAGAGAAAAACAAATATTTGTAGTTTATTGTGTAAGTGCACCTTGAAGTTTCCCCAGACACAAAACCGTTATGTCACATGATCACTGAAGAGCTGAGTGGGGGAATCATGGAGGAGGACTAAATGTAAAAAATGTGTTTTCTATAATATAGTAGTACCTTTATTGTTAATATGAAAATGTCTTGAATTTGTCCCATTGAAATGAATGTTTATCATCACTTTTTTATACTGTTCAACAAATATAACTTTGATGCTGGTTGCAGCAGAGAGTCTGTTATTCTCTTATGAGTTTCACAGATTTTCCTCTGAATAAAATCGGTCTTTTCACTGCTGGGCTTCTGTTCACATTAGTGTCAAAAACTTCTTTGGGATTTCCCTAATTTATTGTGATTTATCTTAATATATTTTCTCAAAGTTTGTTGTCAAGTTACTATTGTGGCACCCAATTATCCTTATTCCCATATTAAATATGACATTTCTTTAATTTGTTTCTTCTCTTTGCTGCTGTTTTCATGACCACATCTGTCAACTTGTGGACCAAACAGTATATTTTCTGTAAATGACAACTAAGCCAGAGGAATTAAGATTCCTCAGGCTTACTCATGATCATGTGAGCTCTTTCACAAAGAAAAAGATTCATAAAAGAAACTATGGATACCCATTCTGTTTCAAACAAACAAACAAAAATGCACATACAAATTTCTGCCTGTGTAAGCACGTAGAGATTTACTTGTGAATCTCAGCTCTGTTTTGGCTCCATGTATTTGAGTCTCTCCGAGATAATCTTCACCTTCTATTATTCTGCCTTGTGTTCAGAAAGCTTTCTTTTCCCCAAATCCCCCTGTCAAAACTGCACGTATGAGTCAGTGTGCAGCTGTCATGCCTGGGTGGAAAAAGCTATCGCAAGCAACTCAACAGAAAACAGAAGGAAAAACACCTTTGAGTATTATGCAAAGGTGTTTTATTCTGGTCTACTCAAGCTGCTACTGTTGAACTTTCCAACAAGCCTCTGTCTTCTTACTTTTCAGAAACTTTTCTGTATGAGTTCAGTACCAAATGAACCAATTGAGGGAAAATGTCATTTTCCAAATTAAGAGTTCAGTCAGCTTTGCAATTGCTGCATTAGCAGGTGCAGCATCTCCTAAAAGAAAAATGGAAATGATTAATAAATAAAAATAAAATAGTGTGCATTTTATTGGTGACTTGCATTCAAAAGTCACCAAGTTCATAGTCACAGTTGTAACTTCAGACAAAATGCTTCTACAAAATTTAAACCATCCGTCTTTATATTTTACAATTCTGCCCTAGTTCATGTCATTTTCTACTTAAAGTGACAGTATCATGCTTTCCAGCTTGCAGCTCAATCAAGTAACTAAGTTACCTTCACTTAACTATATAAATGCTATATAAGTATATATATATCAAATATGACTCAAAAGAAATTTGGCTTTGAAATTTAACCCTTTGAAATTGGGCCTCTGTATCTTTAAGAAGCATCTGCTCTTTCTGACCCTCCTCCTTCAGCACCTCATTTTTACCAGTGTTGCTTTGAGAAGTAGCTCCTATAATGAGCTCAGAAGTTCCACCAGGCAGCAATTAGCCAGCAGCTCTGGAGGAGCTGTGTGGAGATGATCTGTGAGGCAGGGGTATGGAAACTGTAGCTCCAAGGAGGAGCTTTGTTGAAAAGACAACTCTCAGTGAGACCAAGCATTTAGGGACCTCGAATTGTTGCCATGGAGATAACAGGATTTTCAATCAAGCGTGAAAGAATCAATTTATTCTGATGAGGATAAAATGATTTAACATGATGTAAAGCAGAAAAAAAACATCTATTTTACACAATACCTTCCATAAAAATACATTGAAATTCATTAATTGTCAGGAAACTTACAAATAATGTGAATATTTTTTTTATATGCTTAGTTTCTACAGACCTATGTTTAGCAGAAGCAGCTCTGTGGAGGCTTTACCATTAGCAGCCTTAATAGTGAGTGATACTGTCAGCTGCTGCATGATGGATACAGCTAAAAAGCAGATCAAGAAGACACAGATGGACTCATGCACACACACCTGCACACACACTCCCCTGCACTCAAACGCACGCAAACGTACGCACACACATACATTCACACGCACACACGCACAGGCTCCAATTTTTTTCCTCCCTTGGTCACCTTTAAGATGACATTAGGAGAATTTTGAGCAACATAATCTTTTATGTTGCTCTTTTATCTTTTGAGCAGAAAAAAAAGATAAACAATATAAAAGGAATGAAAACAAAGTTGACAAAGGAGGCAGAAAGGCAACATAATGAGTACACTGGCTGGCTAAGTTAAGCACCCACTCCATGTACCCAAGTGTCACCTCGGTTATATCTGAGGAAGTTATTTGTGAGAAAGGCAGAGATCCAACACACATTGTTCCTGAATGAGTCACCAGTACAGTTTGCCATCTGTGTTTCTTCTTCAAAGTATTTTTAGACAAACGTCTCACTTTGATGGGCGACTTACAGCTTTCATGATTTAACGTTATGGGTTGAGACTGTGTTGCAGAATTATACTGCCAATGATTAGACTGCCTGCTTTGTTGTTCTTCTTAACTGTTTGGTGCAGAAAACTGGTTTAAAATCAATATATTAAAGCTGCATTATGTGCATTATTTAAAAATATTTTTTGTAATATGATCATTATGTCAGTATAATTTGAGACAGATAATCTGTGAATAACCTGAGCTGATCTGCCTTCTCCCAGTTAACTGAATCATTACTGAGTCAGAAACAGCCAATAAGAGAATAACTTGTTGATAGTAGTAACAACATTGCAAACTAAAGCCATTTGTAGATATATTTACAAGTTGCCTGTCATGTAAACTAAAAACATACAGCAGTTTAATGAAAGCCAGGTAAAAAAATAAATTAAATAAAGCTTATCTTTGATGAAATAAAACACATGAAACGAGACTTCCACAAGAAGGATGCATTTATAAGAAATCTGCAGAGTAAGCAGAATGTGATGAAGCATCGATGTGTGCATTACCACAAGGAAGGATTTATTTATTTATTTATTTATTTATTATCATTTTCTCCGAAGAGTTTTTGCGGCGCTAGTGGCTCGTATTTTCAACAGTAGGCAGACAGGAAAGAGGGCAAGGAGAAGGGGAAAAACATGCGGCAACGGTTGCCGGGACCGGGAGTCGAGCCCGCGACGTCCGTACTGAGGACTGAGGCCTCCAAACGTGGAGTGTGCTAAGCCCCTGCGCCACCAAGAAAGATTTATGGGTAGCCCAGATAAACAGAACACCTGGAGGGGAGCAATTTATAGACTGTAATTGTAACTGAGAGAAGATTAGCTTGATTCTTTCACAGATTATCTGCTTCAAATTATGCTGTTTTAACAAATATGGAAAAACATATTTTTGTAAAAGTTACATACTGCAGCTCTAACTGTGTTTTCATGTTTCTTTATGTAATATGATATTGACCATTCATATACCAACCAAACTGTCTGATGGTGATATTACCCAACTAAAAAATAGTCCAAATAGTTTGGATGTATTGTTTCTTTCTTTCCTCCTTTAAAATAGTTTCTGACATGTTTCTGTTTTAGAGTAAGGACAGGAAGCCCATGTTTGATCTGTTTTGCTCTGGCATTTTACTCATAATTTTGGTGCGTTTATCCAAAAGGCAAAGATATAAAACTTTAGCTAAGTCACCAACATGATAACAAAGAATTCCTACATAGAAAAGCTTTATAAAAAAACTTATATTGTAGGAGAAAGACTTTCAGTATTCATGATGTTGCATGAACTGACTACTAAATACATAAAAGAACAAAAGAAAACATTTCCTCCACGTCCCCCAGGGGCCTCCACATCACACAACACTTTGTGTGTTTCCTTGTCGTGCTGTGAAGCAGAGTTTATGTCCAACACAGATGTTGCGAAGGTGGATTTAGTTAAGCTTAGCCAGATACCAGAGTGAGGTTGAACTCAGGCTGAGCTCGTAATCTGACCATCAGCAGGTTATGAGTTTACATTTTCAGTTTTGAAATTGTTGACAGATTAAAAATAAATAAAAGTTTCACTAAATCTTTCCCTTCACAGAAAAATCTGACAGAAACCAGTTCTATCTTCAGATTTACAGATAATATCATTGAATCACATTTACACTTTGATTCAAATGACATTTTGTTAGTATAAAGTTTTCGCAAATTATTCAATAAAACATCACTTTAGCTTTTAAATGATTAAGACCCTATTATTACATAAGTTTGCGGGGAGGGGGGTTCAAAGTAGCTCACATTCTTAGGAGAAGAAAAGAAGCGTAAATTGCTGAACAAAACAATTTTTATTGTTAAACCCTGAACGCTGTACACAGATATCCATAGAGCTGTGTGAAGGTTGGTGTGTGTGTTGCCTGATTACAGCGTGTGTAATCAGAGCAGGTGTGTTTCCTCACCGCTGCTCCTCGTCAGTCCCCATACCTGAGAAATAATCAGGCAGATTGTAGATTGTTCCTGAACCTTCCCAAATCTTGTGTTAAAAGCATAATAAAAACATAAAAACAGCTTAGGTATTTTCAAAGCAGTGTTCTTCTTATATGACTCATTAGCTTGGAAATTGCAGCTCAAAGGAGGAGCTTTGTCCTGAAAGGCGGGCCTATGTCCAACCAGGTGTTTTGCACAACTAAATGGTTGCTATGGAGATTAAAAGACTTCTCAAACATCCATGAAAGAATCAAAGCAACACACCAGGTTTGTTTTTGATTATGGAATATTATTATAATATGATGTAAAGTTCAAAAAAGTAAATTTTGCTTGATCCTGCTCCTTTAAACTTTTATTTTGATTGCAGACATTGTCACCAAAAGAAGACAGTAAAATACAAAGGAAACTCATTTGAATATGTTTCCTCCACAGATTTACACCAAGAAAAGGGTTACATGTTTATGAGTCATTGAAAGTGATGATTTTATATGAATAAAAGGCTTCAAAATGGTTTTAGTCTGATAATTTTATTATTTGGTGAATAAATGGTTTTCATGCAGATGCCGCTTGTGTATTAAAATTTCCAGGATGCCTCCATACAGATCAAAAGCTCAGCCAGTTTTAGTTCCATTAGTGACAGAAAGGTCCGTCACAAAAATCTGTAAACAACAAATCCTAATGCACTAACTGACCCTCATCTCCACTTTGATTATAAATGGATACTGGACCCATGTTCCTCTTTTCAAATGAATTATTTTATGGTTTATAGAATTTTTGTCTTTTATGATCCTACACAAACCAAAACTACACTTCTAGTTCTGTTCACACAAGAAATGCATCAGTGGTTTAAATGAAAGATGTCAAAGATGTGAAATGTCTGGGAGAAGTGTTGCTTGGAGAATATTGTTGTGTGTGGGGGAGTGTGGTGTGAAGTCCTAGGAAATGTTTCAGATAAATCAGTTTGAAAACACTTGAGGATCCTGAGAAACAAATGTACTAATGACAGAGAAAAAATTTATGCTGCAAGAAAAACATTTATCCACCATCATTGGTTGCCTTGCTAACTAGCCTCAGCATTCAGCAGTATACACAAGGGAAATTGAGACCGTGCTGAGACCCTCCTCCTGGCTCTTAGTCCTTGGTTATGACTGAGGTTTATTTCTGTAGTGTGGGACACTGAGAGAATGAGAACAAATTCCATTACATAAAAACACGTTTTTATTTTTATTTTCTAAACACAGTGTGTGGTGGATGCTCCTACCACCAACGCACAGTGTTAGTATTTTTCTTTATATTAGTTACAGTTTATAGTTTATGTTGGTTATTTCATTTAGACATATATTTTCTAATGGGTGCACACTTTAGTTAATGTCTGTCTGAATGGTTTATTTACACTTGTTCTTTGTTTGAGGTGCTGCTGATAAACCAGCTGGAGGAGAAACTGGAACCAACCACTTTTCTAAGACTGGAGGGGGAGACTTGTTTCAAGTTGATTTGAATTAGTTAATCTTTTTCACTTAAATATTTACTTATTTGTGCTAAGTTAGTTTGTTTTGTTTTATTTGTTTTATAAAATACTTTGGTTAATTTTGTATTTGTTTGTTCTTTTATTATGTAGTGCCTCCCTCATGTGGTAGATTTAGGAAACTCCACCCCTATTTAAGCAGCCTTTTGTTCTTTGTTTGTAGGTCAGTTTGTTTTGTGTTTGGTTAGAGTTCAGTTGACCTCAGTTAAATTAGTTTCAAATTTATTTTTCTTACTTTTGTACGGAATCTTTAATTTTGTTCACTATTTTTTTGAAGAATTAAATGCAATTTTTCAATTTTGAACACTTTTTTGTCCTCTTTTGAGTTTGGTCCCTCACAGTTGGTGTCAGGAGTGGGATATTTTTTTTTCTCGGAGAGAACAAGTTTCCACAATGCCTGGAAGGGGAAGAGGACGGACAAAAGGAGTACCCAGTTCTGAGCTTGATGAAAGAGAGGCTGTTGAGGAAGGTGGAGCTGTTGGTGGAGTGTTTGACGTGGAAGAGGAGCAGAGTGAACCAACACTGGCAGACTTGGCTAACCTGCTTAGAGCCCATATAGGACATCAGAAGGCCAAAGAGGACCACTGGACCAGGGAAACTGCAAAGCAACAGCAGAGATTTGAGGAACTACAGCAAGAGTTCCAATTGTTTAAAAAGGGAAAGCCAATCAGAGACCACGCCCGCTGCTTCACGGACAACATCACCAGTGCGGCCTACACAGCCACCAGAGCCTGGCGGGGGCTGTTTTGCCTGAGCGCAGTCAATCAGGTGATCTTTCTGTACAGTCGTATGTTTCTCATGCACCTAAATTACAAAAAATTGAGTGAAGAAGATGATATTGAACATTTTCTCATTACTTTTGAAAGAATAGCTTCTGCCTGCAGGTGGCCAAGAACTGACTGGGCTTTCCATTTAATACCTCTGCTAACAGGCAAGGCTAGAAGTGCCTTTGTACACATGGATGTTGACTTGTCTATGAATTATGATCAAGTTAAACTAGCTGTTTTGCAGAAGTATGACATTAATAGTGAAACCTACAGACAAAGATTTCGCTCGCTTCAGGTGGAGCCAGAAGAAACTCCAAAGGAGCTCTACATAAGACTGAAGGAGCTGTATGTCAAATGGGTACATCCTAATAGTAAAACTGTTGAACAAATAAATGAAATGATGATTCTTGAACAGTATCTAAGAATGTTGTCACCAGAACTTCAGGTGTGGATAAAAGAACATAATCCACAGACTGCAAAGGAGGCTGCTGAATTGGCTGATGTGTTTGTGGCAGCGAGGAGGAAAAACTCTTGGGCATTTCAAAGCTGGAAAAAGGATGGCTGCCAGCAATCTTCCATCCAACCAGTTTCAGCTGTGGGTAAGCTACCTGTAAAAGAGAAATTTGGCTCAAAAGTTCAATGGGAAAAAACCCACTTGTTACTTATGTGGACAGGAGGGTCATACTAAACCAAGGTGCCCTCAAAATGCTGTAAAGTTGTCCCAGATGTGTTTTGTGCCCAGGAAAGAGACAGAATCTCCTAGCATAACAGGTGGAGATAACCAATTAATGGAGACTTTTGTGGAGCTCAACGGTCGGGCACTGAGAGCCCTGATTGATACAGGGAGTACACAGACTTTGGTCCAGAGCAGGTACGTCTCACCCCAGTTTGTTTGCACCAGTGAGACTGTTCCAGTTTGCTGTGTCCATGGTGACAAAAGAGAGTATCCAACAGCAGATGTTTATGTGACTTTACAAGGACAAACTTACCTGCTTAATGTTGGGATAGTAGATAACTTGCCCTTTCCAGTAATTCTAGGCAATGACCTGCCAGTGCTTATTGACCTGTTGAAATCTCCTCAGTGCAATGTTGCTCTAACTCGGGCCCAAGCAAAGAGATCTGAGGAAGTTGTTTCTGACCTCAGTACTTTACCATTTTACAATGTGGAGTTTTGCACAGAGGACACTAAAGACAGAAAATCCAAAGACTACGGAGAAGGGAGAAGTTCCAAGGAACCGTAGCTGTTCCTTCTGATGTACCAGAGCCTGAGGTACTCCAAGACTTCAAAATCCCTGGTAATATATTGGAGCTGCAGCACCAGGATTTAAGTCTTGTGAGATGCTTTAAAGAAGCCAAAGTCAATAAAAATGATTTTGTCATTCAAAATGACATCCTTTATAGACAAAATGGGCCCATTAAACAGCTTGTGGTTCCCAAAGCAGTTAGAGAAACTGTTTTGAAGTTGGGCCATTCAATTCCCTGGGCTGGCCACCTAGGGAAGCATAAGACCTTAGCCCGAATAAAGCGCTGTTTTTTTTGGCCTGGCTTGTATAAAGATGTTGTGCAGTTTTGCAGGAGCTGTCCAGAATGCCAAATGACATCAGCCAGACTCCCCAATAAAGCTCCTCTCCAGCCTCTTCCAGTTCTGAGTACACCATTTCAACGCTTGGGTATGGACATAGTGGGCCCGGTGGAAAGGAGTAAAGCAGGTAACCGGTTTATGCTGGTCATTGTGGATTACACAACTAAATATCCGGAGGTTTTCCCCTTGAAAGTGGTCAAAGCAAAGAATGTTGCATTTTGTTTGGTGCAATTTTTTTCTAGAGTTGGCTTTCCTCAGGAAATACTGACAGACCAGGGCACCAATTTCATGTCCAAGCTGCTTAAAGATGTGTATCAGCTGCTGGGAATTAAAGGTCTGAGAACAACACCCTATCATCCACAAACGGATGGCCTCACTGAACGGTTTAATCAAACACTTAAACAAATGCTACGAAAATTTGTGAGCGAAACAGGTTCTGACTGGGACCAATGGCTCCCATATATTCTGTTTGCATATAGAGAAGTTCCCCCAGGCCTCCACTGGTTTTTCTCCCTTCGAGTTATTATTTGGCCATGAAGTGAGAGGACCCCTGACTGTTCTGAAAGAACTGTGGGAGGGGGGACGAACTAACAAAGAAACCTTTAAATGTTGTATCTTATGTGCTTCAGATGAGGGAGAAGTTGGAGAAGATGACAATCCTGGCACAGGAGCACATGAAGACTTTTCAACGCAAACAAAAGACCTGGTATGACTCTGCAGCCCGGGAGAGAGGGTTTGAACCAGGCCAGAAAGTGCTTGTTATGCTGCCTTCAGAGGACAGCAAGCTACTGGCCAAGTGGCAAGGACCTTATGAGGTACTGGAGAGACTGGGACCAACAACATACAAAATCACTGTTCCAGGTAAAAGCCGCTCGACTCGCGTTCTACATGTGAACCTGCTGAAACAGTGGGTTTCCCGGGACCAAGAGAAACCTGCCTCCTTTTACATCCGGAGGGCAGATGATGAAGAACCTGAGGAGCAATATTTTCCTGTTCCATCGGCCTCCAAGCTCAGTTTGGATCATCTGTCAGAAGAACAACAGTCAGAGGTGAGGGCTGTGTGTCCCTTGAATGTGTTCCAGGAGAATCCAGGGTACACTGATGTCATAATGCATGACATTACTTTAAAACAGGATGCTGCTCCAAAAGCGAATGAGCTATCGAATACCCGAGAGACTTCTCGAACCACTTAAAAAAAGAAGTTGAGTTGATGCTTTCCCTTGGGATTATTGAGGCATCACAGAGTGAGTGGTGCAATCCAATTGTTCTTGTCCCCCAAAAAAAGATGGAACAATAAGATTTTGCATTGATTTTCGCTATCTAAATTCAGTCTCAAAGTTTGACTCTTATCCAACACCACGAATTGATGATCTTATTGAAAGACTAGGCAAAGCAAAATATCTTACTACCATTGACCTTTCCAAAGGATATTGGCAAGTGCCACTCTCCCCTAGGTCCAAAGAGCTGACGGCTTTCAGAACACCCGGGGGCCTTTATCATTTCAGAGTAATGCCATTTGGACTGCACGGGGCTCCTGCCACATTCCAACGCCTTATGGATAAGGTACTCAATGGCTTTTCACATTTTGCTTCTGCATATCTGGATGACATTATTGTCTACAGTAGCTGCTGGGATGAACACCTGCAACATCTACAAGTGATCTTTAAGTGTCTCCAGAAAGCAGGTTTGACAGTGAATCCAGCCAAGTGTGCCATAGCAAAGAGGGAAACGGAGTACCTGGGCTTTGTCATCGGAGGAGGATTGGTGAAGCCACAGATTAAAAAGATTGAAGCCATCCAATCCTCCCCCCTTCCCCAGACAAGAAAACAACTTAAATCCTTCTTGGGCATGTCTGGTTGGTATCACAGATTTATCCAGAATTACTCTGCTAGAGCTTCTCTTCTTACCGATATGACCAGTCTTCGGGGCCCAAACATTCTACAGTGGTCTGAAGAAGCCAAACAAGCATTCAAAGACATTCAGGAGGCTTTAAGTAAAGATCCTGTGCTCCATTGCCCTGATTTCCAGCAGGAGTTTATTTTACAAACTGATGCATCAGATAAAGGTCTTGGTGCTGTGTTGCTTCAGGGTTCTCCAAATGATTGTCACCCCATCGCCTTCATCAGCCGTAAGCTTTTTCCTAGAGAAACTCGTTATTCCACAATAGAGAAGGAATGCCTGGCGATAAAGTGGGCTTTGGACTCTCTTCGCTACTATCTCCTGGGAAGACAATTTGTATTGGAAACTGACCATAAAGCTTTAAAATGGCTGGAGAAGATGAAGGACACCAACAGTCGAATAACCCGCTGGTACCTTGCCATGCAGCCCTACAAATTCGAGGTGCGTCACATCCCTGGCAGACAAAACATTACTGCTGACTACTTGTCCCGCTGTGCCAGCGAGCCTTCAGAGGAGGGGGAGTGTGTGGTGGATGCTCCTACCACCAACGCACAGTGTTAGTATTTTTTCTTTATATTAGTTACAGTTTATAGTTTATGTTGGTTATTTCATTTAGACATATATTTTCTAATGGGTGCACACTTTAGTTAATGTCTGTCTGAATGGTTTATTTACACTTGTTCTTTGTTTGAGGTGCTGCTGATAAACCAGCTGGAGGAGAAACTGGAACCAACCACTTTTCTAAGACTGGAGGGGAGACTTGTTTCAAGTTGATTTGAATTAGTTAATCTTTTCACTTAAATATTTACTTATTTGTGCTAAGTTAGTTTGTTTTGTTTTATTTGTTTTATAAAATACTTTGGTTAATTTTGTATTTGTTTGTTCTTTTATTATGTAGTGCCTCCCTCATGTGGTAGATTTAGGAAACTCCACCCCTATTTAAGCAGCCTTTTGTTCTTTGTTTGGAGGTCAGTTTGTTTTGTGTTTGGTTAGAGTTCAGTTGACCTCAGTTAAATTAGTTTCAAATTTATTTTTCTTACTTTTGTACGGAATCTTTAATTTTGTTCACTATTTTTTTGAAGAATTAAATGCAATTTTTCAATTTTGAACACTTTTTTGTCCTCTTTTGAGTTTGGTCCCTCACACAGTGACACCAGGATCTTGAGTGTCATTGACAGGCTCGAGCTCTTAGTGAGACACTCGCACATTCATCACCAGCCTACTTGACGGCGTGACACCGTATGCCCTGCCAAGTGAATTTCCCTGACCTTTGATCCCCTGGACTCCTGGGCTCTCTTTTATCTCCGGGGAATAATTCCTGAGGCTGTGATCTGAATCAACAATGTTTTTACGTCATGTAATATTTTATGTTGACATCCTCTCAGA
>CAJVRI010000095.1:0-41266 GCA_911649635.1 Poeciliopsis gracilis
TGTCTCTGTCTCTCTGTCTCTCTTTATGTGAAACTAAGTTTATTGTAAACCTTTAAATTAATCTTGCTTCTTGTTTTTACAGTTTTAACTCCACAATTGATTTCTTGCTCTTTCTTTCGGCTATAAAACATTAAATTTAAATTTTGTTGTGCTTCTGTGAAATAATAAATAATTTTGATTCTGATTTCAGTCAGTTTAGGGATAAAATGTGTGAATCTAATAAAATGGATGTTTGCTCATCTTTAGCTGAATTAGCAGCAGAAACTGTTTCCAGATCTTTATGTTCTCTGTCTTTCTGCTCTAAAGGCTCTGAAGGACAGTAAAGAAGTGGAGGTGATTGACATGAAAATTCGCCGGAAGGACGATCCCGGGCGGTGGCCTCTTCCGGGCCTGATGGCGCCGAACCACACAGACTTTTCCCAGCTCATCAACTGTCCTGAGTTTGTTCCCAGGCAGATGGCGGAGGAGTTCAGAGGTCAGTAGAAAAAAAATTCATCTAGCATCTTCTTTCCTCTTTGGTCAGATTTCTGTTGAGATATAGGCCTGAAATTTAATTTATGGTGGCCTTAAACATCTTCAATTCATTAAAAAAATCAGTATGTTGGTTTTAAAAATGTTTATCTGTCCTAAATTTGGTCCTGGCAGGATTATTTATTCATGTTCTATGTAGTTTTATTTTCTCGTAGAACTTTTCTGCCTGGCTAAAATTTGAGTTGTACTCCAACATTGACATTTCATTCTTTAACTGCGGGCGCTAACTAGCTGCTAATATGCCCATGCTAACCAGCTAGCTATGGACACAAGTTTGAGTTGGGAAACTTGTTTGAAAATGTTCATGATATGCAGTGTACTTGACTGTGTTTCTGCTGCAGGATCGTCCAGACCTTCCACTCCGGTGAACCATCAGACCAAACCCGACGGAGACGTGTCCAACCTGAAGACGATGCCCAAAGGCCTCTCTGCCAGCCTCCCGACCTCGACTCTGAGTCCTGGATCGAGGTGAAGAAAGAGACCCAGACCTTCACCCGCCAGACCCAAGGTACTGACATGACGAGCTCCTCCCTAACTGGCTCCTTCCTACTGGGCTCCTCCCTAACGAGCTCCTCCCTAACTGGCTCCTTCCTAACGGGCTCCTCCTAACGAGCTCCTCCCTAACTGGCTCCTTCCTAACGGGCTCCTCCCTAACTGGCTCCTCCCTAACTGGCTCCTCCCTAACTGGCTCCTCCCTAACTGAGCTCCTCCTAACTGGCTCCTTCCTAACGGAGCTCCTCCTAATGAGCTCCTTCCTAACTGGCTCCTCCCTAACGGGCTCCTCCCTAACGAGCTCCTTCCTAACGAGGCTCCTCCATAACGGGCTCCTCCCTAACTGGCTCCTTCCTAGCGGGCTCCTCCTAACTGGCTCCTCCTAACTGGCTCCTCCCTAACTGAGGCTCCTCCCTAACGGGCTCCTCCCTAACGGGCTCCTCCCTAACGGGCTCCTCCCCTAACTGGCTCCTCCCTAACTGGCTCCTCCCCTAACGAGCTCCTTCCCTATCGAGCTCCTCCCTAACGAGCTCGACTCATGCTCTAAATACATTTATCCATTTCTAAAAGAGTAAAGTCAGTTATTATCAGACATCCTATGTATTATTTTTCATTATTTTCCATAAGTCCAGGTAGACCAGGTGAGTTTTAGTCCTTCATCTTGTCTGCTCCATGTTTCAGGCGCCGTCGCTGCAGCTGAGGGAAAAAGATGATTTGCTGCGATCTCCGCTGCCGCCGTCCGGCTCCTCGCCGCGCCGCTGACCGCTGGAAACAAGGTGGGAAATTAATAATCATCACTGGTTTTAATGCCTGAAAAGCGGTGTGAAATCGTAAAAAAAGATTTCTCATTTTCTGAAAAAGTTTGTAAAAACAGAAAATTATTTTTCCAGATTTCCAGACATTGCTCGACAGCTGCAGTTATTTTTTTTACATTGTTTCACCTGTAGAAGATTTTATTATTTCTATGAGATCTTGAGATCTTGAGAAATTAATCTGCATTAATAAACCTAAAATAAATAAATCAGTGATTCATCTTTGATTTGAACATTTTAGCCATTAATGTTTCTGTTTTTATAAACCATAGATGCTTCATTTCACCGTCTGGTCGTCAGTAATTTGTTGGTTCAAATGTGTTTTTATTCAGACCAGAGTTGGATAATAACTGGACACATTTACGTCAGGAAGTTTTTTGAAGAAATTTACTGCGCTGTACCTTTTTACTTTCACTTGAGTAAAAAGTGTGGAAGAAGTTTCTGCGTTCTGGACGATTCAGAAATTTTACTCAAGATTGGAGTTGCTTCATAATAAAATGACTCTGGTAAAAGTAAAAAGTACAACGTAGTGAAAATTCTCCTAAAAAGATTTTCTTCCTGAAAGTAAAGGCGACTATTTGTCTTTTTGTTTTTTCACATTGAATTCAATGAAATGTATTGATCTTAATAGGTTGTGAATGTTTCCTGTCAGGACGGCGCCGAGCCGGACGAGCCGGAGGAGCTGGACTTCATGTTCGACGAGGAGATGGAGCAGATGGACGGCCGGCGCAACACCTTCACCGACTGGTCGGACGAGGACTCGGACTGCGAACTGGACGACCACGACGTCAACAAGATCCTGATCGTCACGCAGACGCCGCCGTACCTGCGGAAGCACCCGGGCGGCGACCGCACCGGCCACCACACGTCGCGCGCCAAGCTGACCAGCGAGCTGGCCAAGGTCATCAACGACGGCCTCTTCTACTACGAGCAGGACTTGTGGGACGACAAGTACGAGCCGGAGTACGCCACCATCAAGGTGAGCCGAGGTCACCGCCGCTCCGCTCACTGAAACCAAACCGAGGAAAACCGTAACGAACCATCGTCCTGCATTTATAAAACTAAAACCTGCTGCAGTTACAGAGGCAACATCCATCATTCTCAGGTTTATTAATCCATTTCTTAGCCATCGAGTCTGATGGGTCTGATGGGTCTGATGGTTCTGATGGGTTCTGATGGATCTGATGGTTCTGATGGGTCTGATGGGTCTGATGGGTCTGATGGTTCTGATGGGTCTGATGGATCTGATGGTTCTGATGGGTCTGATGGGTCTGATGGGTCTGATGGGTCTGACCCAGGGTGGCCAGTCCTGGTCCTCGAGGGCCGCTGTCCTGCTCCAACGCAGCTGAACCCAGCAGCTGAACCCAGCAGCTGAACCCAGCAGCTGAACCCAGCAGCTGAACCCAGCAGCTGAACCCAGCAGCTGAACCCAGCAGCTGAACCCAGCAGCTGAACCCAGCAGCTGAACCCAGCAGCTGAACCCAGCAGCTGAACCCAGCAGCTGAACCCAGCAGCTGAACCCAGCAGCTGAACCCAGCAGCTGAACCCAGCAGCTGAACCCAGCAGCTGAACCCAGCAGCTCCTAAATGCAGTCGAGTTCTGCAGAGTCCTGCTGATGACCTCATCATTTGACTCCGGTGTGTGACATGACCCTAACCCTAACCCTGGACTGACCTCAACCCGTCCTGACTAGATTATCCAGTTCACCAATTTAACACATTTATTAAAATAGTTTCTTCTGCTCAGTAATAATTACCAATCCATGTTTACGTGGTCAATACTTTTCTGCACCTAAAAATAAACCAAAATATGAAAAACTAAAACGACAAAAAAATTTAACAATATTTAACTCAGAACCAGTGAACAAAAATTCTAATTTTTGGAAAATGTTAATTTTTTTCCTGGGTTTCCATAGTTACAAGTGATGCCACACCCAGGACGGCCATCTTGTTTATTTGGACTTTGAATTCGAGTCAGAATATTATTTCATTTCTATTTTATTTACCAGGAAAAGTCTCAACAATAAAGTCAAAGAATATTTCATCATTCAGACCAAACCTGAATCTGTTTCTTTATTAAAATCAAAATATCAGGAGAAAAAAGTCAAAACTTTATGAGAACATGAAAAACAATCAAAATACATTAACATAATAAATACTTTGGTATAAGTTTTAAAAATTATAATTAAAGCTTAGTAGACATAATTAATCTAAACACATCAGCATCAAATTATCAGCAGCAGGAAATGATTGAATCCAGTTGTGACATCACATCCTGCTAACTAATCCATTTTCTCATTGAAACTTTTTCTAATATTTTGTTTATAATTTTATGATCAAATATTTCCTGCAGCCTTAACGCTCACTGAACAGATGATTGAAATAAAACCCAGGTTTAGAAAATGTTTCCTGCCGTTTGAAATTTCCTTTTAGAAAAGAAAGTGAGAAATAAACCAGGAAGTGTCGGGTCTTTTATTCTGAAGGCGTGTCGGAGCTTTCCTGGCTCCGTGTTTCTTCTCTGTTTTTGGAGGCGATTCTGCCGCAGACCAGAGGACTCTGTGGATTATTATGAAACACAGAGCGCTGCTTTTAGTTTTGTTCTGCTTTGTTGCCGTGGCGACCCATTGTCTGATTGTGTGGGACCTCCACGTGTCCCCCGGCGTACGTCCAGCGCCCCACAGACCACAGGTTTATAAGCTGCTGGCCGCCTGACGGGGAGACAAAGATGGACGCTGTGCGGCCCGGAGGCGTTCAGCCGTGTCGGGTCCGGTACCGAGCGGTACCAGCGCTTTGGGTCGCTGTGGTTTCCTGACGATCCGTCGGCTTAAAACCGACTGAAATTCATTTTTGTGTCGTATTTCTGCAGCAAGAGGTGGAAAACTTCAAGAAGGTTCATCTGATCAGCCGCGAACAGTTCGACTGCCTGACCCCTGAACCCCCGGTTGACCCCAACCAGGAAGTGCCGCCGGGGCCGCCCCGCCCCCAGCAGAGTAAGGACACAACTACCTAGACTTAGGGTTATTTCTCTTTAATATTGTTTTATTTTCTGTCAGAATTCCAATATTTTTCCTGAGAATTGGGACTTCTCTTCCCAATTCTCACCCTGTTTTAATTTTTTTCAGAATCTGGATTCAATTTTCCAGAATTAATGATTGAATTCAGAATGTTTTACTTCCTGTTCCTCTCCGTTTCCAGTCCCCACAGACGCTCTGGCAAACAAACTGTTCGGCGTTCCCGATCCGTCCTCCACGGCGCGCTCGCTGCCCACCACCGTGCCCGAGTCTCCGAACTACCGCAGCGCCCGGACGCCCCGCACGCCGCGCACACCCCACAGGAAGGACGCCGCCATGACGCCGCGCTTCTACCCGGTGGTGAAGGAGAGCCGGCCGGTCGACGCCAAGGCAAGACGAAGCAACTCGGAATTTGATGTGGAAAACTTGAGCCGAGTCTCACGGTTTCGTCTGTTTCAGACGCCGAGGAAGAGGAAGACCCGACACAGCTCCAACCCTCCTCTGGAGTGCCATGTGGGCTGGGTGATGGACTCCAGGGAGCACCGCTCCCGCACCGCCTCCGTCAGGTGAGACTCACCTGCACAGGAAGTGCTGGCGTTACAGAGAGGAAACAAAAGCTGTTAGGTTTTCATGGAAAACGAGTCAAAATTCTGCAGACTGGAGTTTAGTTAAAGCTCAGGAAATCTGGCTGTGAATGAGTTTTTCTGTGTTTTGTGTTGCTCCGCCCCCTGCTGTTGCTCCGCCCCCTGCTGTTGCTCCGCCCCCTGCTGTTGCTCCGCCCCCTGCTGTTGCTCCGCCCCTGCAGCTCCAACGCCAGCCCGTCTGAAGGGGACGCCCGCCCTCGCGGCGTCGGCTGCACGCCGCAGTCCCTGCCGAAGTTCCAGCACCCGTCACACGAGCTGCTGAAGGAGAAAGCGGCTTCACGCAACACGTCTACCACAAATACCGCCCGGCGCTGCCTGAGCGGTAAGCCTCCCTCGTCGCCGCCGCCCGGCGGTTAGCGACCTGAGCGCTGTTTTCTCCGCCCGTCACAGAGAGGAAGCGGCTGGGAATCGGCCAATCACAGGAGATGAACACGCTGTTCCGGTTCTGAGTCGTTCTTCCTGCGGGATCACTTCAACAGGAAGATGTGCGAGGAGTTCAGGCAGCTGGTGGTGGAGGACGGCAAGGAGGGCTACAGGTAGCGGTCGCTCCGCAGCGCCTCATTGGCTGGCGCGGCGGCGTTCTGATTGGCTCTGTGCTGCAGGTACGGTTTGGAGTGCCTGTTCGGTACTACAGCTACGGCCTGGAGAGGAAGTTCAGACCCGACATCTTCAAGGACTTCCAGGAGGAAACCATGAAAGATTACGAAGCAGGTCAGGAAAGCGATTAATCACGATTAGTCAATTGATTTAGTTATGGATTAATCATTGACTGGAGCAAGAATAAAAACATTTTGCATTTAAAATGAAAAAATATTTGTTGGCTAAAGATTTTCCACCAAAAAGTCACAAATTTATTCTGATAAAAAAAAAATCTTTTAATCAGTTAATCCAATAAATAATCCCAGATCATTTTCCACTGGCTGATACTCAGTTCAAGTTTTCACAGAAAGATTTTGATTCATCCTTTGCTACAAACACTAAATGTGTGCTCTGTTTTATAAAGTGAAATGTTTTTATTGGATGAATAATTGAAATGCTGTTAACTCTTTAGCAACCACACCACGAAAAAAACCTGTGAAAAATGTTTTCTTTGCATTTCTTTTACCCTTGGGTGACTCATAAACACAATCGATATTTGTTTTTTCAACAGACTCTGTGGTTTTTAAAATATTGATCTCTACCAAATGGTTGAAATGTCACTTAAAGGTTTAAATCTGCTAAATGTGACCATTTGAATCAGATGAATCGATTACTAGAATAACTGTTCAGGCCTGTAAACAATTTAAAATCGTGTTAAATCTCCTGAAATGAACTTTCCAGTTTATCTAATGAGTTCTGGTCCGGCTCTCAGGTCAGCTGTACGGGCTGGAGAAGTTCTGGGCTTTCCTCAAATACTCCAAAGCCAAGAACCTGGAGATCGAACCCAAACTGCAGCAGTGTCTGAGCAACTTCAAACGCCTGGAGGACTTCAGGATCGACGTGAGTAAACAGCAGAAGAAGAAGGCCAATACCACGCCAATGATCGATCAGGAAAATTCCTTAAAGCAAATTCAATTTGGTTCAATGTCATCCAGATCAAAAAGAGCAATGATGAGCAATTTCTGCTCAACATTGAAAAGTATCAAGTCCATGTATTTAAAATTAAATCATTTTTAAGTCGTCCTTAAATAAATTAATCACAGGTCTTAAACTTTGTCATGAGATATTTTATACTACATTGTTGGGTTCTTTGTTCTGTAACCTGAGGCATTCGATGCTAATGCTAACAGGCTGCTAATACACGCTTGCTAGCTATTTGTTGTGTATGACTGAGGTCATGTGTGTCAGGGTGTTATGAGCTCTTTTGTAGATTTCTATTGTGATTTGGGTCTTCAGTTTCATTCAGTGGTCTTAAATAGTCTGCTATTCATGTTTGTGAATTAAGGCCTTAAAACATCTTAAATTAAGGACAAAAAAAGGAAAGTCGGCCTTAAATACATTAATTACAGGCCTCAAATTTGATCATGGCAGCACTGATGTCTCCAGCATTGATTTTTCTTCTGATTTGAGGCAGTTGATGTTACTGATGGCTAATGTAGCCCTGCTAGCTAGCATTTTGCAAATCTACTATATATATATATATATATATATATATATATATATATATATATATATATATATATATATAGAGCCACAAGGAAAGGAGCCACAGCTAAATACCTCCAGCGAATAAGGCAAGTCCTGAGAAGCCAGCTCAATGGCAAGAACAAAATCCGTGCGATAAACAGCTACGCCCTGCCAGTAATCAGATACCCTGCTGGAATAATTAGCTGGCCAAAGGAGGGAGATAAAAGCCACAGATATTAAGACTAGAAAGCTACTAACAATGCATGGAGGGTTCCATCCCAAATCCAGCACCCTGAGACTGTACACGAGCCGCAAGGAAGGAGGCAGAGGACTAGTGAGTGTGAGAACCACTGTCAGGGACGAAACATCTAAGATCCATAAATACATCAGGGACAAAGCCAAAAAAGACAAATTGCTCAGTGAATGTCTCAGACAACCAAAATGAATGTCTCAGACAACAGGGAACGGAGGTTGAGGTGCCAGAGATACCATCATGGGAGGACAAGCCCCTACATGGGATGTACCACCAGCAAATAACCCAAGTGGCTGATATCAGTAAATCCTACCAATGGCTGGAAAAAGCTGGACTCAAGGACAGCACAGAGGCCCTCATCATGGCCGCCCAGGAACAGGCCCTAAACACCAGAGCAATAGAGGCCCAGATCTACCACACCAGACAAGACCCAAGGTGTAGGTTGTGCAAGGGAGGCCCCTGAGACAGTCCAGCAAATGGCAGGTAGTGTACAGAAAGGAAAACCAAGTGGCAGGCATAGGACAAAAATCTGTGCAGAATATGGACTGGAAACCCCGAGATCAAAGTGGGAAACACCCCCAAAGGTGGTGGAGAACGCCAGAGCTAAGATCCTGTGGGACTTCCAGATCCAGACAGACAGAATGGTAATGGCGAACCAACCAGACATTGTCGTAGTGGATAAACAACAGAGGAAAGCCGTTGTGGTAGATGTAGCAATACCAAGTGATTGCAACATCAGGAAAAAGGAGCACGAGAAACTGGAGAAATACCAGGGCCTTAGGGGAGGAACTGGAGAGGGCCTGGAAGGTGAAGACCACAGTGGTGCCTGTGGTCATCGGGGGACCCCTCGGGGCAGTCACCCCCCAAACTGGAGCAGTGGCTACAACAGATCCCAGGAACAACATCAGACATCTCAGTCCAGAAATGTGCAATCCTTGGCACAGCCAAGATACTGCGCAGGACCCTCAAGCTCCCAGGCCTCTGGTAGAGGATATATAGATATAGATCTATATATATAGATCTATATCTATATATAGAGGACCCGAGCTCAGAGGATAAGAATCATCCGCGGTGGGTGAGAAGGGATTTTTTTTTTTTTTATATATATATATATATACAGTACAGAGCAAAAGTTTGGACAAACCTTTTCATTCAATGAGTTTCCTTTATTTTCATGACTATTGACATTGCAGATTCACACTGAAAGCATCAAACTATGAATTAACACATGTGGAAATATGTACTAAACAAAAAGTGTAAAACTGAAAATACGCCTTATACTGTACATATTACTGTATATATATTGCAGTTTCTTCAGCGTAGCCAGGTTTGCTGTGTCACTGCTCTGCTTCCTCTTGCTGAGCTTCCAGACGTCCGTCGCCTGAAACGGTTTTTCACTCCACAGGTTGATTAGTGGATTTCTTCATGACTTATAAACAGTCATGAGAATAAAGGAAACTCTTTGAATGAGAAGGTTGTGTCCAAACCTTTGCTCTGTACTGTGTATATATATATATATATATATAGATATATATATATAGATATAGATTTGTTGTGATGCAGGGGATTTAAAAGTCTTCATTCATGTTGATAAAATAATTTCTTAAATTTTGTCAGGACTGTTTAATCTCCCAAGTAGTTTTTTGTTTTTTTCTTTTTCTGTCTTCAGGTCATCAAGTTTGCTTAATGTCCATTTGCTATTTTGGACATCAGTTGGTGCAGGTCTTACATTGAATTTAAAACATTGTTAAGTTTTCGATGTGAGTTGCTGAAGGCGGCAGAAACCCTGAATCCTTCCTTCACTTCCTGAAGCGTCTCTGTCCTCTTCCAGCCTCCGATGGACGACGGTGGACGCAGGAGACACCCGTCCAGCGGAGACGGCCGGCGCCGCCACCCCTCCCAGCCCTCCAGCCGGCCCCATAGCCAGGCCTGCGCCGCCGCCCCTCCCACACCTGTTGCTGCTGCTGGCTCCTCAGCCAAGGGACGTTGCCAAACCTGCCAACCCAGAACCAGAGAGCCGCTGCAGAACTGGACGCCAAAACACTGAAGTAACTGCAACAGGGGTTCTGCAGGGACCGAGCCGAGCGGGTCTGCCTGGCGCCGGAGGGGAGGAGCGCTTCATTCGTTCACCTGATCAGTTTCAGAACAAAAACCGTTGAGTTTGATTTTTCTCAAGAGGTTTAAATTTGTGGATGAATCACTGAAGAACGAGTTTCCTCCCCACCGCTCCGTCTGGAAGGTTCTGACTCCCCGATCCGGACCGGACCGGTTCCTCAGATGAATCTGACTCACAGCCACATAAAAGCAGAGACCCGCTCCGTCAGGCTGTGAACGTTGCCTTATTTTGATGGTTTTTCTGACGCCTCCTCGCTGTTACCATGGTTACCACGGTGGCCTGTTCCAGCAGCGGCCACCAGGTGGCGCTGCCGGGTTTCCCCTCCGTCTGAACTGTCTTCCTTCTGTTACTGAGATTTAAAAAAACAAACCAACTCAAATGAGAATTAAAGATGGCCGCCTTCTGGCTCCTCCTCCTTCCAGCTGTCAGCAACGCTAAGCCACTGGGACCCCCTGGGACCCCCCTGGGACCTCCTGGGACCCCCCGGGACCCCCCGGGACCCCCCTGGGACCCCCTGGGACCCCCCTGGGACCCCCCGGGACCCCCCTGGAACCCCCCTGGGACCCCCGGGACCTCCTGGGACCCCCTGGGACCCCCGGGACCCCCGGGACCCCCCCTGGGACCCCCTGGGACCCCCGGGACCTCCTGGGACCCCCCCTGGGACCCCCCTGGGACCCACCGGACCCCCGGACCCGATGATGTCGTGTAAACGTGAACAGATAAAGATCAGCAGATTCTATATTTTTTGTGTCTTTAACTCTTTATTTTAAATTTAAATTTTGTTTAATTTGCTCTGCTTTGGTTGGAGAATCAAACGTCAAAATGGGTGAAACCATAACAGCAAGACAGACTAATTATTAAATCTCTTCAGGTAATTTCTGTTTGTGAAATGCTCAAAAAAGAAAAGTTGAGGAATGAATTAGATATTTGTAAATTTTTGTGAAAATCTTGAAAACATAAAATGTTGGCAAAAGGAGCAAATTAATAAATTAAATATGGTCTTTATGTCGGTAATGTGATTCTAAAAGTCCAGATTCATTACGTGTAGTGACACTTTTGAACTATTTGTAGCTCTCAGAAAATTTTGATGATATTGCAACTATTTAAAAAACATAATTTTTATGTGACTTTTGTCTCCATTCACCGATTCCACAGTCCAGACTCCGACTCCTCAAACTGCAAAGGATAAATATAAGTTTACTTCCCAATCAAAAGATGATTCTCCACAATTTTCTGAAATGTATATATTTTTAAAATCTGCTGCACTTTTTCCTTCCACACAACTTTCCATTAACATCCTTACATACAACAATCAGATTTTTTAATTTTTCATTTTTTTTTTTACCATTTAAATTTCCTGAGAAGTTGCGTTTTTAAATCTTTTGTTTTGGCCGTGACCTTTGACATTAACCGGATTAACGGCTGAATTTCCCTGTTTGTGTTGAATCTGGACAAAGCAGAGTCACTCTGTCCTGATTGGCTGATTCCTGGTGATAAAGGTCATTCTGAAGGTCATTCTGAAGGTCATTCTGAAGGTCGCTGCGATGTTTCATTTTATTTTTCCAGTCTCTGTTGGACGTTAAAATGGGAAACCTTCCTCTTCCTCCCAGCTCTTCCTCTTCCTCATCTGCTGCTAGCTGCCGGTGGACAGCAGGGGGCGCCAGAGACCCGGATGGAAAACTTGGCTGCTTATGAGACTAAAGGACAAAAGTTTCCATGAAGCCATATGAATAAGAACTACCTGACCCATCTCACATTTCCTTTGGCTTGTTATGAGGAAAAAAAAAGATGAAAATGAGGATAAAAGGAACAAAAAAAATATATATAAAGTGGAAAAAAAATGTAAAATACTTGAATGAGAGCTTGTATTATAACATTTAATATTCATAATATCTGCTTTGTAGGCTGACGTGATTCGCTGTTAGTGGTATTTGTAATTTGTAGTAATTATGCTTTATCCTTTAATAAAGAAAAAAAAACTGAAAACGGGCAAAAAAAAAAACCTGAAAGTGGCGCCGGAGCGTGATTTATGACGCAGCAGGAAGTTTGTTCAGGGCTCAGCGGGTTTCCTTCCTCTTCTTCCTCTGTGTCGCTGATCCATATCATTGATTGAACTGTTTGTCTTTGTGTTGCCCTGCGACAGACTGGCGACCTGTCCAGGTGACCTGTCCAGGTGACCTGTCCAGGCGACCTGTCCAGGTGACCTGTCCAGGGTGACCTGTCCAGGTGACCTGTCCAGGCACCCTGTCCAGGGTGACCTGTCCGGGCGACCTGTCCAGGCACCCTGTCCAGGCACCCTGTCCAGGGGACCTGTCCAGGTGACCCCGCCTCTCGCCCGGAACGCAGCTGGAGAGGCAGCAGCTCCTCCTGACCCCGTTAGGGAGAAGGGGGATGGAAATGGATGGATGGTAAAAAATTGACAGATGAAATCTGGATTTCCATATTTCAGAGATGAACCTGGGTTTGATGTTTTCTCTTCAGTCATGACAATAAAGTCATAATATGCTAAATAAAGTGCTAATATTACCAGAATATCAGATTTAAACTTCAGAAAGAAAAAAAAAATTGACGAAAAAATGCCTGCATTATTTTAAAAAATTTTTAAACAGAAACCGAAGAACCAAAATGTGACACAAACATTTTAATGTTCCTGTGAAAATATTCTGCATGTTTCACTGAAAACATCTGGATCTGAAATACAAAATGAGACGAAGTTCAGCTGGAACCGATCAACTGGATTCATGTCAAATCAAAGCGCTGCAGGAGCTCCTGACGCCGGGGTCAAAGGTTAGGGCTCCCTCAATGACCAGGAGGTCGGGGGTCGTCACTGGCCCTTCTTGTGGGTGTCAGGGATGCTGTGGGTGAGCGGGGTCAGGCTGGTGAGCAAGGTGTGCCGCTCGTACTGCTTGGTCTGCCGGAAGCGCGAGTCGGTGCCGTGCAGCCGGTCCAGAACGCCGAACACGCCGAAGCACTGGTTGAACCTGGAACCAGGAGAGGCACGGATCAAGTACCGGGCCGGGGGCCAAACGCAGCCCGCCACAGACATTAATGTGGCCCCCAGGCTCCAGAACTCACTGAGGTCTGCAATGCTTCACTGACGCATTAATGATTTTAGAACCATAGAAAGTTTCAAACGCATCAAATGATGCTGATTCCCACCAGCAGGGGGGCAGCATTACAGCCTGGCTCACTTCCTCATATTTACAGTGATGAGCCAAATATCACAAAACTCTGCAAATATTTATAAATGATCTTCACAAAAAATGGATTCTGATAAAATTCTGCAGAGACCAAATTTAGGAATTTGTTCTTATTGAACCGGAGATAGAAATTAATGTTTCTATGTTCAGCTGCGACTGGAAATAAACCCGAGCGATGGAACCATTGGGGTCGGTTCTGTGCGTCGGGTTCTGTGCGTCGGGTTCTGGATGTCGGGTTCTGTGCGTCGGGTTCTGTGCGTCGGGTTCTGGATGTCGGTTCTGTGCGTCGGGTTCTGTGCGTCGGGTTCTGTGCGTCGGGTTCTGTGCGTCGGGTTCTGTGCGTCGGGTTCTGTGTGTCGGTTCTGTGCGTCGGGTTCTGGATGTCGGTTCTGTGCGTCGGGTTCTGTGCGTCGGGTTCTGTGCGTCGGGTGATGTCGGGTTCTGGATGTCGGTTCTGTGCGTCGGGTTCTGGATGTCGGGTTCTGGTGTCGGTTCTGTGCGTCGGGTTCTGTGCGTCGGGTTCTGGGTGTCGGTTCTGTGCGTCGGGTTCTGTGCGTCGGGTTCTGTGCGTCGGTTCTGTGCATCGGGTCGGGGGTCGGCTCCGGCAGAGTCCCACTGACCGCAGGTGGTGGAAGTCGTGGAACTCGGGCGACGGCAGGAAGGGCAGGTGGAAGCCGCAGTGGGACACGGTGGTGCTGACCAGAGCCAGGCAGTACCACACGCTGGTGGTGGTGATGTGGGAGCCCAGCAGGGACGGGTCCGATCACCACCGGCAGCATGTTGGAGATCTGATGGAGACGCAAACATGAACAACATCAGATGAGCCTCCTGACGGTCCGGTCGACCCGGTTCTACTGGACCCAGAACATCTGCCCCGCCTGAAGCTGCTGTGTTCTGAGTCGGGGCGACGCCCATATCGATCGATATTGATAATCGATTCATTTTTTGCTTCAAATATCTGAAATCTTGTCAAACTGGAGATGTGACACTTCCTATTTTATCCAGGTTTCACTTCCTGCTGATTATTTTTCAGAAGTTAAACATAAACCAAAAACTGCCAGTTATTGAACAGGTCGTTGCTAGGCAACCACAAAGCGAAAGGTCGAGCAGCTAAAGTCCTCCGTACGTCTCCCAGAATGCTTTGTGGTTCTGGATTGGAGTTCAGTTCAAAACTCTTATCAGGTGTATTTTCTTTTGATTATGGCTCTATCATGTATTATTGACTATTCTCCAGTCCTAACATGTTAGCCTAGCACTAACATGCTAGCCTAGCGCTAACATGCTAGCCTAGCGCTAGCAGCAGAAATGGCTCCTGGTCTTCAGCCAAAGACTAAAGAGAAATCCTCCAGCTCTAAACTCTGACGCCTCCATCTTGTTCCATCTGGTGAAACAGGAAGTTGCTCTCAGCGTCTTCAGAGGTTTTAGTGTCGTTTCCTGCAGTGGTTGTTGGTGCAGCGCCCCACAGGCCAGGAGGGGAACAGGCTGGTTTGGGTCAGAACCACAGCAGCTGCAGGGGGAGCAGATGTTCTGGTTCTGGTAGAACCGGGTCGGCCCGACTGAAGGAGGAAAGCTTCCTGAGTGAATCTACCAGCAGTACACAGAGAAAATGGCGGCTGTACCACGTGCTCCAGAGGATGAGCGTAGATGGAGACGACGCCGATGGGAAGCGGTCCATTCATGATGCTGCTTGTGGAAATGCTTGTAGAGGCTGGGATGGTGGAACAACCTGAGGAGCGACAGACGGATCAGCAAACGTCCCGCTGGGCCCCAGTAACCGGTTCCCAGTAACTGGTTCCCAGTAACTGGTTCCCAATAGTCAGTTCCCAGTAATCGGTTCCCAGTAACCGGTTCCCAGTAACCGGTTCCCAATGTCAGTTCCCAGTAACCGGTTCCCAGTAACCGGTTCCCAGTAACCGGTTCCCAGTATGTCCTGCCTGTGTGAGTAGTAGAAGAGGATCTCCTCCAGCATGGAGAACAGGGCGAGCTCCATCAGGCCTCGGTGGAAGGTGGGCAGCTCTGGGCCGCAGGGCCGGCTGGTCCGGCTGGCCAGCAGGTAGACCAGAACCACCATGGGCCCGGAGACCAGAACCTGGTTGAACAGGACGGTCCGAACCGCCTGCCGCAGCTTGGCCGGGTCCACCTGGGGAACAGACACCGTTCATCGAGCCGCTCGCCGGTACCAGCTGAGGTTCTGCAGCTGAGTCACAAACTGAAGGCTGGAACGGCGCCACCACCTGGTCAAACACATCAAAACTTTCATCTGCCAGTCGGAGCAGAAACTAAACTGAAGTTTAATTATTTATTTCAAATAAAAATAAATCAAGACGTCAGTCAGAGCACAGAACATAGAATTAGACAGAATAGATCTGCCCTTACGGATCAGACATCATCTGCACTGATATAGATATTGATATTAGATCAGGGATTTGCTGCTAAATGCAACTTTGTCTACTTTTATTCACATTCAAAATGATTTTCTATGTAATAAATTGATTTTATTTAAAGAAATTCATCTCAGCAACAAGAATAATCTGGATTATTTTCTTTAAAAACCTATTTTACTGCATCAACTGACTGTGATGCAAAATCAGATCCATGTTAGTGAATTTCTGTCAGAATTACTTTATCATTTCATTTAAAAACCTGAATTCAGGTAATTAGTTAATTGGTGTTGAGGTTCTGAGTTTCTCACTAATATGATCAAAACTTTGCCCACATTCTAATCATGTTTCCATTCAATAATAAACTACATTAAAGTCACATGAATAAGTTTGTTCACATAAGTCTTACAGAAATACACATCATCATCACTTCCTGTCTTCTTCTTTGTGGTCTCCAGCAGTAGTAACTTCCTGTTGATGTGAAAATTGTTTCTGTTGCAGTTCAGGGAAATGGAGAGTTGAAAACTGTTTTATTGAAAAACTTGATTTCTTTAAATTTAACATTTTAATTCAGGAAATGTGAAACTGCAGAACGATGAGGTGAAATGCAGCGGCAGACATTTTGTTTCCTCAGTGGCTGTAAATATAAAAAGTGCAGCTGGTATCAGGGAGTGAACTTCTTGTTCAGCATGTTCTGGACCTAATCGCTGATCAATAATCATAAATGTTTATCTATGAGTCGGACTTTCCTCAGAGGCACAGCGGCAGACCGACGAACCGACGTCACGCTCAGCCCCTGATAATCTGAGAACGTTCTCAGATTATGGTTTAATCCCGCCGCGCCCTGATCGGGTCGCTCCGGTCCAGAATCCGACATCTAGAATCAGGATTATTCAGCACGTTGGATTGTCTTGGATTATCACATCCAGTGTTTTTCCCCGGTAGGAGCGAGAGCGCCCCCTGCTGGATGTGACCGCAGCCGAGCAGGAAGCGGAGCCCAAACACAGGACAGTTACCATGGTAACCCAGAGTGCGGCAGAGATGGGAGCTCAAATGTGGAAACAAGGTGAAAGTTCATTGAAGGGACATCAGCAGAAACGCGAGAGAATAAATCCAGAACCACGAGCTTCATGACACAAACATGACTTTTCTTCCACTAACTGCCGTTTTCAGATAAATGTCATGAATTTTGCACTCGGGTCGCTAAACGGTTTTATGAGAGAAAAAATAACTGCTGTATTTTACACTTTCAGTTTAAGAAATAAACTTTCCACTATAAGAAAAAAACCGTTTGTGCCGTTTTTAAATTGCAGTCACAGGGCCGCACAAAGTTCATCCCAGGGCCACAAACGGCCCCCGGGCCGCGCTTTGATCACCTCTAAGGTAGACTGTGGCTCTGACTGGGAAAACATTTCCTGCTGTTTGGTTCAAACTGTGGGATTCAAAATGAGAGGCTTCATTTGTCATTTTGTGCTCATTGATTTCAGTGGAATCAGAAAAAAATTTAATCATAATTAAATTTGAAACATAAATGAACAGAAAATCATTTTAACTCAACAGATCGACTCTCATCCCTTCACCTGTCGGTCCACAACTTTCTCTGTTTCGTCTTTTCCACATGAATCCAAACCGTCGCTGCGGCGTCTGCATCGGCATCGGCGTCTGCATCGGCGTCTGCATCGGCGGCCATCTTTGTTTTCTGGATTTTCTGTTCTGAGTTTCACTGCTGAGTGAAACTAGTTGAGTGCGGCTGGAACGCCTCAAGCGGGACGGCTCTGGTTTTTCAATCGGATTCTGTGCGGCGTTAGGGCCAGAATCTGAGCCGGGCCATAGAGAGGAACCTACCGGGTCGTTCCTGCCCTCCTGGATCCGGTACCAGTGATGAAGGACGGTTTCCCAGACGTGTCCACCAGCAGCAGCAGGCCGTTCAGCATCCAGAACACCAACGTTGGGGCCAGCATGGTTCCTGTCCCAGATGAAACAAACCGGGTCCAAAACGTTGTGGATTATAAACTTTGTGGCTTGAAACTGGGCCTCTGTCTGCAGAATTAGATTTAAATCAACCAAATATTCTGATTCCTGTTGAAAATATATCCGTGAATCATTGTAAATGTTATCAGTTTCAAAATGTTTGGGATTATTTTCCTATTTGGCCCGGAGATGATTTATGTTGGAGGAAAAGTCGATGTTCGAGTTTCTCTAAAGTGAAGATGAGAACAGAATTATTGGGAATCTATTTTTGCACCTCATTTTTATTTCATTGATGTATAAAAATTATTTCCGTAAAAGATGGAAAATGATCCACATGCAGCAACTTGTGTATCAGATTTCCTGCAGACCAGAACTGAAGGGCCGCATAAAATCCCTCAGTGGGCCGTGATCGGCCCCCGCGCCACACTTTGGGCATCGCTGGTTTAAAAACGTCTGAGAAAAACCAACAAAAATAAATAAATTCATAAGCATCAAAACCCTGTAAGTTATCAGAAAGCGGGTTTAGTTGTGGCTGTGAATCAGGAACGAATGAAGCACTAAAATGAACTTTTCAATAATATTCCAAGTTATTAAATATGCAGAGATATGAGGTTCACTTCTTAAATTAAATTACAAACTGAATTAGTTTTAAATCTGTGCAGCTGATGTTACACACAATAAAATACAAAAAAATATATAAAATATTATATTATTATTACTGAGACATAATAATAATTAACTGGTTAGAAGGAAATATGAGTTGAATATTTAAGCAACTGTTTGAGACACAAAATCCAGAAAGATTTTGTGTCTGACCTTTGACCCAGCTGACATCTGAATGAAGCGGTTCATGAAGCTGCAGTGACCTTTAACCTTTAGCCTTCTCTCAGACAGACGGCCCTTCGGTTGAACCCCACTAATCTAATCCTCATTTACAGATCCTGGGATTAAATTACGTTTGGTTTCCGTCAGAAATCTGACGGACGCAGAACCATGGAGCTGACGGTACAAATATTCATCTCAGCCTCAGATCGGTGACCTTTGACCTGAAAGAGAACAAGAACTGGAATAATTTTCCTACCGATGAAGAACAACGCAGCATCGTGACCCTCAAACAGCAGGTAAACCTTCGTCCACAACTTCTGCCAGAAATCTCCCGAAGCTCCCCAGAATCTCTGAAGATGCCTGGAGCCAGAGGTCAGAGGTCAGAGGTCACGCCACTTCTTTTTTTGATTTTGTTGTTGAAAAAAACTTGAAAAACCTGATTTACATTAGATAACCAGTTAAAGCATCACAATATTCATAATAACAAAAAACACCTGCAGTAGAAAACATTGATTCATAAAATGCACAAAAACAATGTTTAATATTTAATATCTGTTATTTAAATATTGTTTCAATCTGGGTGTGAAAAAAGACATTTTTATTAAGTGTGAGGAAAAAAATTATTTATATTTATTATAAAAATATAAAATTATTAGTGATGCTGATTATAATGAAATCATTTTTGTTGATGTTAAATAAAAATGATCCACAGAACCAAAACTACAAAACAGATTCATTCAATTTTTATCCTTCATTTCAGTTTTTATAATGAAAACTTCTGGTGCAAACCAGAGGGGGCGCTAGACTTCTTCAGGACAGAAAGAAAAATGTTCTGTTTATACCTGTTAAATTATAATCATATTAACGTTCATATTCACCTGGTTGAACCTGAATCCAGATCCCATTTTCTCATAGTGACACAAACTGATCAAACTGATCAAACTGATCAAACTAATCAAACTAATCAAACTGATCAAACTGATCAAACTGATCAAACTGATCAAACTGATCAGCTGCAGCTGGTCCAGAACGCTGCTGCTGGACTCCTGACGAAAACCAGGAAGTTAAACTAAAGCAGTTGGGAAGATGGCGGTCAGGCAGAATGTGCAGCGCTCTGCGCATGTTGGCGGTCAGGCAGAATGTGCAGCGCTCTGCGCATGTTGGCGGTCAGGCAGAATGTGCAGCGCTCTGCGCATGTTGGCTCCGATCAGCTTCTGATGCATTTCCTCCAGACAAACGTCCGGCTCCTCTGTTCACACTAAATGGATCAATATTCAACACAACGGTGCATCTCTTTAGTTTCTCTGGTCTGGAGTTGAAGGTTTAAAGCTCCAGGCGTCCGGTCCGTAACCCTTGGACCCGCCGCCGGCTCCAAGGGTTACGGTCCATGAGACGATATTCACAAAGATTTTCATTGATTGATTTCAGTTCCCTCTGCGATTAAATCTTTGTAAAGTCTAAAGAACCGATCAGGGCTGGAATTATAACCGACGGGCTTCAACTGTTCCCCAGCGTTTGAAAAAAAATAACCGCTCAAAATATGGAACATATTCCGATAACGTGACCTCTGGTCCAAACAGAACCAGTACATTTTATTATATCATAATAATGATAATCTATGCAATATTAGCATATGCCTGATCCATGGCTGGGTAGCAACTAGTTACAATTACTCCAGAAACATTTTAGGAGTATTTTTACTACAAATCAAACATGTTTGAACCAGAAACCAGAAACAAACTCAAACCTGCAGCTTCTGTTCAACTTTAACAAGTTTTTTACTGAAAGATTTGGAAACGTTTTTGTTTGGTCAGGTTTTTTTGTTTTGTTTCTCATATGATTTATTGTCATTTTGATCCTGAAAATACCAAAATTTAACTTTATATTTTCGTCCATCTGATGATGTAATTTTTAAACATTAAATGACTGATCATTTGATCAATTACTCAGTACCTGAGTCGACTTTTTACCAAAGACTTTTTACTTTTGAGTATTTTTTTGTATTCTCCATCCTCCGCTGGTCTAATCGTTTGTCTATATTTTTATTTATGGTAAAGATTAATACTCATTATTTACATGAAAAGGTGATTTCAGCCTCTGGCTAATTTCCATCTCCTGTCCCTATGAATTTATAATAATAATAATTACTATCTCTTGCTCCAAAGTGGAAGTTAAAGTAGAGATACTTCACAATAAAATGACTAAAGTAAAAGTAAAAAGTACAGCATAGTAACAATACTCCTAAAAGTAAAGTTACTCAAACCTTCCAGAGTAACTGTTACTAGTTACTACCCAGATATCTAGCATCAAACTCCACACCTTTTCTTATAATGTTTATGTAATCATGCAGCAGGCTTGCTTTGACTAGACCAACCCAGAGTTTCCAGACTCAGGATTCTGGTCTTTCCAGCTCCAACCTGCCCAGCCGTTTTGTTTCTGTCATGATTTGTTCCCTGCCTTTGTCTCCTCTGTTTACTATTTTACCACTCAGTTAGCCTGGTTAGCCATTAGCTCTGTGCTGTGATGGTTGCAGTTAGCCTGGTTAGCCATTAGCTCTGTGCTGTGATGGTTGTAGTTAGCCTGGTTAGCTGTTAGCTCACTGCTGTGATGGTTGTAGTTAGCCTGGTTAGCTGTTAGCTCTGTGCTGTGATTGGCATTGCTTAGCCTGATTAGCCATTAGCTTTGTGCTGTGTGGTCATACCATGTCAGCGAGTTTCCAAAAGCTGCCAGGAACAGGATTCCAGATCCGATGACAAAAGCAGCTTTCTTCACAGAATCCCACAGGCCTCCTGCTGATTCCTGGAAAACAAACCAGCGCCGTGAACAACAGAGGAGCGTCAGAGCAAAACACGACATATCCAACCAGCAATTCTGCTATAGATTCCAGAGCAAACATATCTTAGTTCACTGGAAATAAAACACAACTTGCAAATAACAGCAAGAGCTTAACTTTAGTTCATAATTCCTTAATCTTGATCCAAAAGTTTCAGTTCCACTGACAGATTATTTCATTTATAGGAAGAAAAGTTTCCTATTTTAAAGTGAAATAATCAGCCATTGTCACCATAACTTTTTCATCAATATTAATGAATTATTAACTTTAAAAAAGCTCCTGTATCTCAGCTGAAAAGTGAGTTTGTTTTATTTCAAGCGAGGCAGACCAAACCTACTTGGTCAGACTTTGTGTTTTTTCAGTGCATAATGGTGATAAACTGTAAAACAAGCAGCTGCCACCAGTTGGTCCAGTGGTGCGTTCAAAGACAAAACGACATTCTCCTTCTCTGCAGTGGGAGACAGGAGACGTCCAGGCAGCAGGGATTAAAATCTAGTCGCATTCCTCAGGCTTTCACCTCGGCCGCCTCTACCGTAACCATGGCAACCGCGGGACCAGCGCCGCACGCGATGCCTCCGGCGTTTCTGGGTTTCCTCTTGGTTCGAACAGAAAGTTCTGGGTTCATTTTCACCAAATTAAACCTTAAACTATTGTGATAGTTTTGTGTAAAGTATTGTGATTATGCAAACATTGACTGGGATAAAAAACTATTTTAATAAAAATATATTTAATTATTGTTGAACTCTGGGGTTTTCTAACAACTTTAGTCACTAGTGAATGTAATTTACTGACAGCTGACAAACCGCTTGTTTGATGGAATAAAAGCCAATTTCAATTCATCAGTTTAAATCATATAGATTCAGAAACGTAAAAACAAAGGATAATATTTCTGTAATTTCAGTACGTCTTATAAATGCATGACAATAGTTCCAGTTTTTCCCATTAACAATCACATTTTTATTCATTTAGCTAATAAATAAGTTTTTCTCTGTTTCAGTTTTCCTTATTTCATTAGTTTTAATAACTATAATAACTTTGGTGAATAGTGACGACATAAATATTGTCATTAATATCGTTGATAATTTACCTTTAATTTAGTTGAAAATGAAGTTTTTCAATATAGTAATTTTTATAAAGATTATTAATAAATTCTGACAAGGCAGAAATAAATATGTTATATGTCACAAACTGAACTTTTAAAGCTGCACAAACAAAACAAACATAATTGATGAACCTTAAATATTTCCGCTGGTACTGGTTTTATTAAAACCAGATTATGAAACAACACAAACTCCACCCAAAGACAAAGATACAAAATAAGACGTCAGATTAATGATTCATCCTTTTGTGTTGACTTGCTACATAACTGAAAATTGTTTTCTGACAGACAGAAACTGAGATTTATTTCACAAAATTCATGCAACAGTCAAAAATACTAAAATCAGATCTGAGCACAAAGCAGCGAGTCGTCTTTATTCCTCACAAATCACACCAATTACACTAAAAAAAATGACATTAGACTGAAGCCGTGGCAGCAGCTGCGGCTTTGACTCTTGGGTGGGAGGCGTGTCGAGGGGGGGGGGCGTGTCGAGGGGGGGCGTGTAGAGGGGGGGTGGGGGCGAGTCGAGGGGGGGGGGGCGTGTCGGGAGGGGGCGGGTCGAGGGCGTGGCTGTCACTAAGGTATGAATGGCAGCCATATTGGCGCGCTGGCATTTCGCGCTATAATGTCGCTTATTGTTGGCACCATTGTATGGTTTAGCCTGGTCAGCAGGTGTCAGTCCTGTAACGTCTGAAGTTATGGCAGTAAAGTGGAATAAATCGATGTTTGCAGCAACAAAGCAGCGACCTGGAGTGTTGAAGCGTCTGACAGTTTGAAATTCACCGAGTCAACCCAGTGCGGCGCTCTACATCACCGCTAGTCTGCCGCACAATTATTAGATAAATGATCACCACAGCTAGCAAACTGTTGCCTAGCAACAGGAGCAGTTAGCTTGAAACATTAACCAGCTAACCGAAAGCTACAGAGCCAAAAGTTTAAAAATGTAATATTCTGAGTAAATTAATAAAAAATATTTCTATCATTTCTACTAAATTTATCATTGTTATTATACACTGCAAAAACTCAAACTCTCACCAAGTAGTTTTGGTTTAGCTTAGTGTGAATATCTCAAAACACTAGAAATGAAACTAAACTTTTCAGCTAATATTGATAAAAAATTACTAATACAAGTGGAATAATCTATCAGTAGAACAATATAACTTATAATATGGGAAAAATGTTTTGTTCCACTGGAAGATTTTTTTCACTTTTGACTAGTTTTTCATCCATATTAAGGAAAAATTGACTTGAAACAAGCTCATCTATCTGGCTAAAAAGTTCCTTATAAGTGAGTTTCATTGTATTTGAAGTGAACTCAGATATTCACACTAGAAACTAAACCAAAAATACTTGTTTAGATCTTGTGTTTTTGCAGTGTACATTTATCAAACTATAGATTAAATTATTATACTGAAATAATGATGTAGCATTTTATCAGTGGAGTATTAATAATAATAGCTGTTGTTCTGTTGTAAATTAACTCTGTGTGTTGAACATTAAACTTGTGGTTTTACTCGGATGCGCTCTCACCTGTCGGCCGCTGCCTGCTGAGCTCTTCTCAGCTCTCCCCGTCTCTGCAGACAAACAGACACAGTGTGTCAAACTGGGTCAGTTTCACAACAGCATGAATGTAGGGGACAGGGTCAGTGTCTCATGAGACGGCAACATGAGGGTTACCGTAGCATGAGGGGAACATGAGAGGGACCCTGGTGGGACGGGTAGCAGCAACATGCAGCCATGTTGCTGTTGATCAGCAACATGGCTGACAGCAGAAGACTGAAGGATTATTCTTAGCGTTTGAACTTAACATGACCAAAAACATGTTTTAGTTGATGGGTTTATTGCCATTCTCCTGTTGTCGTTTAGGAGAATAAAAATACATTTGCAGTAGTTGCTACACCCAAACACTACCTGTTATTTTCACACAAGCTGTGACTTGTTGCTGCGGTGTCATTTTATTATTTTAATGTCCTCAAATATCTTTTTTAATCTATTCATAGTACAATAATCATCTAAGTGCTGTCTGGAGAAATCACAGCGCAGGATTTCACATAATCCTATTATAATCCATCTTTACATTTTCCATCACTACAGAGTAAAAATGAAGCAAAAAGCAGCTAATGATTATTTTTAACAACAAATCCATTAAATTGTTATGTAAAACTGCCGCTGAGAAACAAACCACTGTCTTTCTCCTCCGCAACAGTTTTGTTTCAACGCTACAAAATAATCAAAAATTAATGTTTATTTTCAACATTAGGAATACAATCATAACTATCATAACTGTCATAACTGTGACGCATTTCCTTTCCAGGTTTCATTCCTGTTGGAAAAATTAATACACCAGGAAATTCAAAAGTCAAATAAATTGGATTAAGCCTATTAAACCAAATCAAATGTATTTTTATCGGCAGTGGAAGATTTTTAAATGTATTGTTTATGTTACAGAAAAATACAGAAGCATGTTTGATTCTGTTTCTATGAGAACAGAATCATAGAAATGCATAAAGAAGCCAATAAACGCCGCCGAGTTTTTATTAAATCCCTTTCAGGCGGATATTACGATGTCGGGTTGGACAGAAACTCACCGCGGCTCTCGGCCTCCATGTTTTTCCTCTCTGCTTCTCCTGCAGCCAGCTGACACATGAACTCAGCCGCACTTTATTTACTTCTGGAGGACGCTCCTGATTGGCTGCTCCCTGGTCAGCTGACAGAGGCCGAACCCGGAAGTAAGCTCCCGCTTCTCCCGCTGTGTTTTCCTGCAGGTCACAGGTAAAAGGTTGAGCTGAGCAGTGTCGATAAGCGATTAGAGCACATATAGGGGTCAAAGGTAATGAAAAACAACGCTTTAATCATTTTAATAAATACCAATTTTCACACTTAAACTACAAGGACTTACAGTATGAAGGGAAATAATTACTCGGTCTTCTGCTGCCTCAGACTAATTATGATTTTTATTCCATTTCATTCAAAGAAGCAGATATTCTGTCTCTAAGTGAGAGATTTTTAACATTAGAGAACAAATCAGAACTGAACTCCAACCTGCAGCATATTGAAATAAAGATATTTCTCTAGAATTACTTTTGGGATTAATTCATTTCAATAAAATTGGGGAAAAGAAAAAATATCATTTTGTTCTTTATAAACTGAACTACTGAAATGTTTAACAAAACATTATTTACTAATGAAAAAGTTATAAATATCAAAAAAGCTGAAATTAATGTTTATAGATTTGAAACATAAATGTACGCGGCTAAAAAACACAGTTTATGTAAAAATCCTGCCAGTTAAGTCAATATGAGTTACTATGCTGACGGTAAAACTGAATTTTGAACAAAAATAATTTCAGGGTTAAGAAAAGTTTTTACCAACCAACATAAACCAGACAGCTGTGTTTTATTACTAAACTGAAGCTGATTGGCCTGAACTATCCTGACACAAGGCTAGCCAGGAAGCTAACGACTTATTTCTATAAATAAAACAAGCATTTGGTTGTAAAGCGCATTGTGGCAAAAAGGTTGCTGTATAAATAAAGATAATGAAATTAAATAACTTGTGAAACATTCAGTTAAAGTCAGAATCATTTTTATTTTCGTTCAACATTTTTTACTCTTTGTCTGTAAAATGTTGAGTGTTTTTGTGAAGCCCGGCTGCTGCCTTTGCCAAAGTACCAACGTATTTACAGCCTTTAGCTTGCAGCGAGTCAGAGACGTGATGTCTGAGGCCTTAACGTTGCGCTGAGCGTCTCAACTCTCAGCCGCTCCCTAAATGTGCTGAACTTCAAGCCCATCCGGTGCTGCAAACACACGTGACTCTATTATCAGTCATAATCACTGTTCTCTCTTTAATTGCTAACATAACAAGTCTGGAAATTGTTTTTGAAAACAGTTTCAAAGGCATCTTTAAACACGCCTGCAGAGAGCTGAGCTTAACTTTTCACAACAGATCTCATTTTCACATAATAAGTTTTCCTCTCATCAACACAGATTTATTCTGTCTATAATATTTATTATATTTTCATGTCTTTAGCTTCTCTTCCTCACACTAAAGGTCAAACTATCATCTGAGGTCATCAGTCAGCCTTTCATCACTACTGAAGCTTTGCCTCCAGGTTAAAGTTGAATTCAGATGTAATCGTTCCTTCCGTACACCTCACCACCGTCTCACTGGCTGTGTTTACATAAACCTTAAAATTGTCCAAATTGAAATTACAAAAATAAATCTGCTTAATGAAAAGACACCAATTCAAAAAAAAAATCAAGTTTTTTGATGCAAAGTTTTGTGTGAGGATTTTTCAGATGTATGGAAATAGATTTATGAGTCACATGATCACTATCTGGAAGTTACTACTAGTAGAAACGCAGAAGAAGATGACAGGAATCGGAAGCAGGATGATGTTTTTTTTCTTATGTATCTGGCTCCACCATAACTCTATAATCTATTACTTTTCTATAAATGGCCGACTACACTTTCCTGCATAGTCAGTCCCAAGTTGGTGGGGCTTGTGGTCAACGTATCCTCTGATTGGCTGATAGATAATGAGCGGTAGATGCTTAATTATAAATATATTTCATGTAGCTGTTTACATCCCTGATTTTTAATGCCTTTTTGCTTGAGCAAGCTTATTCATGTGTGATTTGGATTTAATTCCTTAATTAATGGAAACCTTTGGTTTTTTGACATTAACTGAACGGATAGGCTAGAAATGGAAATGCAGCTGGTGTGTTGGTCCTGCACATAGTTCTGCTGATATTTCAATATATTTTTATATACAGTACTTCTAGAACATGTTCAAAACAAACACATCAGGCCTTTTCCTGAAACCATCCTCTGATCATCAGCTTCACAGTTTCACCTACAATAATTCACCACTTCAGGTTTAACCACAAAATATATCAACAAAACATATAAACTAGTTTGTGTGTTTCAGTAGCAAGCAGAACATGTTTTGGTTGTAATCAGATCTGATTGATAACGTCTGACTGAATCTGAAACTGTTTATTTCAATCCCAGCAGACCTTCAGGAAGCTTCAGGACGGACGGCCGTCAACACGCCGGTTTCTTCTTCAATATTTTGGTAAACATTTTGTTCAGTTCATTTTATTTAACTATATATGTTGTTTTTTTCTTTCTTTTTTGTAGTTTTTTTTTGTCAAGTTGTTTTCTGCAAACATTTAGTTGGGGTTGAATCATTGTAGCTGCACGTGTATTTCCCAGCAGTTGCTATAGCAACCAGGTTGTGAACTGATAGACCAACTACGTTAGTTGATAGTATTTTCATTGTTAAATTTGCATTTTGTGCGCTGTGTTGATGTCCTGCAGGTTAAATATGGAGCGCAGGTGAGACCCCTGGTGGACTTCTGGTGTCACTACACCCAGAATGCTGAGTGCTGTTCTTTCTTGTTTTAAGATTTAATTATCTCTTTTGAAATTACATTCTTTAGGATATATTTAGATAATTACAGATCTGATGAAAAACAAAATATGCATTTAGTAATTACTTTTAGAGTTCAGTGTAACATTTAAAAATAATTCAACCTTTTCCTAATTCTAATTAGTCAACAAATGAGCTGAATGTTGCTTCTTTGCTATTATTACTTTAGAAATAGTTTTGCTTTTGTTGGGGTTGGCTAATGAAACTTTCCCAAACTTGTTCAGATATGTTTCGGCAGACTGAGATGTGTTTGTTTTACATTTTAAATTTGACTTTAATGGAGAGTCCCTCCAGGCTCCATTCTCGGGCCACTCTTACTGAGCGCCTGGATGCTCTCCTAATTCAGACAGTGGAGGATTACAACACCTTATGATGGCAGCCGCTGTGATGAATAACTTTATCAAACTGTATCACCACATGGCCACTGTCCTGCAGGAATAAGATTTTATCCCAATTGAATGCAGAAAAGGTAAAAGAAAACGGCAACAATAGAGATCAGTGCTCAGATAGCATGCTAGATCATCAATACCAATAAAATAACATCCAATTATAGTCGCTTAGCGAATGAGCCGGCTGCCATCTTTACAATATTAGCATAGCTGCTAAAAATGGTTTAGAACACAGGGAAACATTTTTGTGTTGCTTTAAGGCAAATTTTTTCAAATTTTGATGACAAAAACTTAAGACATAACGAGTCGTAAAAGCTCTAAGACATAAAAGTCATAATTATTTTATTAATTAACAAACTGTCCACTGGCATTAACGCACCTGAAGTATTCTTTATGAACCACTTAGGGACAGAAAACGTTGCTCTGACTTTTGACCTCGAACAGGGAAAGTTGAATGAGATGGAAATCACCTATCAGGGGAAAGTCCTGCAGGAAAACGAAATCTTAATCAGGCTCTGTCCCCCTAGACCTTTGAATTGTCTTAGCTTTTGTGGGTGTCCCTATTGCTTCTTTCTTCCTTCCACTCAACTTTCCACTCTGGTTTCCTGAGCGCTGATCCTTTGCGGTTGACCTCCTCTGTGGACGGCTGTCACTGACCTGGTTCTGTTGGATCCTTCTGAACCTGGAAATCCCCCAGTGTAGGTCCAGAGACCAGTGCGGTGTTCAGACTGCAGCTCCTCCAAAGGCCATCAGGTTGTTTCTGCAGATGGATGGTTGCTGTGATTCTCCGCCCTGATAAGCAGAAAGTTTCCACACTGAGACCTTAAATGTAGATGTGACAACGTTAAGGACACTGTGTGTGTGTGTGTGTGTGTGTGTGTGTGTGTGTGTGTGTGTGTGTGTGTGTGTGTGTGTGTGTGTGTGTGTGTGTGTGTGTGTGTGTAAAGGGTTAAACGCTGAGCTCCGGTCGGGCTCCGCGGGCAGCGCTGCTGCCTCCGATATTCCGGCTCGCTGTGGATTCTGGGAGTCGGTGGGATCCTGCCCAGGCTGCTTACTGGGAGAACTGGGAGCGGATTTGGTTTCGCCCCGCCACCTTGCTGTGTGAGTACCCCTGCGTGTCGCCTCGCTTCGTGTCTTTCTCCGTCCGTGCCGCGGGATGAGCGGGAATCTGCGCGCCGCCGCTCAGGCTGCCATGTTTGTTCGTGTCGCTGCTGCCATGGAGGCCGGAGCGCAGCCCGGAGCTGGCAGGCAGGCGGCGGGCGGCAGGCGGAGCGGGGCGGCCGCTCTGCGCGCTCTCCGCGCTCCGCGCCGACCTGGACCGGGCGAAACGCCGCTTTCATCGGCTGACAGCGGCGGTTATGCGCCTGACGCCGAGCGGAGGCTTTAAAACGCCTCGCGGAGCTGCGGGCTGCTGTTGACATGCGGAAATGGAAATGCCCACCGTGGCGGACAGGAAGCCACCTACACCTGGCCGCGGGAGGAAATGCCGCAGATGTTCTCGACCAGCATATGTTTTATTTCTCCGCTGGAACCGCGAGGAAACGTGGCTGATTCAGAGCAGAATAAGACAGATAATCATCAAGCTGCTGACACTCATTGATTCCCAGTGACAGACCAGATGATTGGAGTCTCCATCTGGCGCAGAAACATTTAGTTATTACGCATTTCATGACATAATAAACGCGCTAAACTTCGATTAAGTTTGTTCCTCATTTAAAATGCTTTAAATGATCGTTTAATGAACGAACATTCCGGGTCCGTAATGCCATCTGTCATGAATAAAAGATCTTTGCACAGGATCTCATGGTAATTGGCATCTTCCTGCACAGTGACATGATGCTGAGGAATCATTGTTCTCCTGTCAGCTAACAGGTTTCACGGCTCTCTGCTCACTTTCATCTTTATTTACATTTTCCAGCAAAATGTCTGAGAATGCTGTTTATGTTTCTGTAAAAATCCTCCAGTTAATCAGCAGGACACATTAAACATCGGCTCAGATTTACTGAACAAGACGAGGGAAAAGCTCAATAAGTTCCCAGAACTGTTGTTCATATGAAATCAGAGTTTGTTTTGATGGTTGGATTTCCAGCCCTCTGAGATGCTTATACTTATTTTAGGTGAAAACAATTTTTCTTCCAGAACTAAAATCAACTAAATTGTTTCTTGCTGCTTTTGTCCTATTAAAAGACAAAGTCCTCTCTGCCATTGCATCATTTACAGAAACTTTATGTCACAACAATTGTAATAATTAACACATTAATTAATAAATGAGTTTTCTCATTTACTAGACAAGTAATACTTAGTATTTCTTCTCTTTCTACACACCTGGAAGGCAAGAATTCCAGGTGTGGAATTCCAAATAATATGAATATATTCATATTAATGGATATATTGATTAATATTTGAGTCTGAAGACAAATATTAATGTTGAGAGGAAACGGCTCAGATTTACTGCAATGTGTTTCCATTGGATCCAAATGCAGCGTCAAGCGGCGTTCCGCCCGCCTCCGCCGCCGCTCCGCCGCCGCTGTTCCGCGCTCCGCAGCCGCTGTTCCGCCGCTCGCAGCCGCTCCGCAGCCGCTCGCAGCCGCTCGCCGCGCTCGCTAGCCGCTCCGCCGCCGTTCCCGCAGCCGCTCCCAGCGCGCTCCGCAGCCATTTGGAATTCAAAACAAACAGCTTAGCATCTTATTGTAGCATTTAGCTTGGCTAGCATGGTTAGCATTCCTGTCTGCTCTGGGTTTCTTTAAGGGAACAAACCAGAACAACTTTTTCAGAGCAAGTTCATCTTAAATCTCCGTTGGAAAGCAGCAGGCATCATGTCCTCATAGAAAACTGTTTTCTAGAAGCGTTTTGTTTCCTCTGAGTTTATTTTTGAAACATTTAATTGATACTGAAACGTCTCCACCAGACTCAGACCTGCAGTTTCTGTTAAAGTTTGTTTTGTTACTTATATGAATTATTGTGATTTTTGCCTTAAAATTTCCACTGAACTTTATATTTTGGTCCATCTGATGATGTAATTTTTAGATATAAAATGATTGTTAATTTGATCAGGTTCTTTCATACTGCTCTACTCTTAGTTTGTGATCCTCCTCTGTGTGTAACTAGTGGCTCGTTTTGCCTGGTTTTCCTCTGCAGAGCCCAACGCCGGAGGCACTTGGAGCACCATGTCGAGCCGAGGAGGAAAGAAAAGACCACCAAGACGTCCCGGTCCACCAAGGCCGGCGTCATCTTCCTGTGGGGCGCATGCTGCGCTACATCAAGAGGGGGTTGCCAAAATATCGCATCGGCGTGGGAGCGCCGGTCTACCTGGCCGCCGTCCTCGAGTACCTGACCGGTGAGCTGCACTGCTGAAGAGAAAAGCATGGAAACTAGGGGTGCACCGATCTATCGGCGGGCGATAGATCGGCCGGGGCGATAGATTGGCCGGGCGATCTATCGGCCAAGCGATCTATCGGCCGGGCGATCTATCGGCCGGGTGATCTATCGGCCAAGCGATCTATCGGCCGGGTGATCTATCGGCCAAGCGACTGCCTTAATTTTTTAATCGATATTTAAATGTGAAGCAGATCTTATTTAAAATCCGCCGCTGACATCAGCTCATGTCCAAACCTCTGCAGTCATCAATAGTCGTCCTGATGTTACCAACTCAGCATCAGGTTTTTTAAAGATTGGTGATCGGACAGAAAACTGCATTGAGAGACGTTTTAATTACTGCTGTCGGTGTGTTACAGTCTCTTTTTCTAGTTTGTGCATTCCAGTTAACAATTAATCAATCACTAAACGAGTTGACGATTATTTTAACAATTGATTGATGATGGTTAATCATTTCAGTTCTACTGAAAATGTACGTTTCTTCTTACGTTTCTGTATTTAGCTGAGATCTTGGAGCTGGCCGGCAATGCAGCGAGAGACAACAAAAGGGCGAGTGACGCCGCGGCACATCCTGCTGGCCATCGCCAACGACGAGGAGCTCAACCAGGTGAGCTGCAGCTAAACCTGAGCTGGACGGTTTGGGTTTCTCCTCTCAGCACCAACGCGCCTGAAACCGTGGAGTTTGTCGTTCTGTGGCAGTTGCTGAAAGGCGTCACCATCGCAGCAGGCGGAGTTTTGCCCAACATCCATCCGGAGCTGCTGGCTAAGAAGCGAGGCGCCAAGGGGAAGCTGGAGACGCCGGTGTCACCGGCGCCGGAGAAGAAAGCAAGACAGTGAAGAAGACTGCAGCCAAGAAACTGGGTGGCAAAAAGGCTGGAGGGAAAACCAAGGTGAGCCTGAGGCGGCAGGGTTTCAGCCGCTGCGATCCTGTAGGAGTGTAGAAACGCACCGATTTCTGAAAGCTCTTCCTTTGGAAAAAAGGTTTTTACGTTGGCTGGAGATGGTTTTATTTTTGGTTGAATCGATATTGCTGTATTTGTTTGCAGTTTTTGCAAAAAAATAAATTTATTTTTCTAAATTCAACATTTAGAAAAATATGATATTTTTCTAAATTATCATATTGTGAAAAATATGATCATCTATCCAAACATCCATCCAACCACTTGTATCGCATCATGAGTCACATGATCAACAGGAAGTTACTACTGGCAGAAACCAGGAAGAAGAAGACAGGAAGTGGTAGGAGGATGACGGCGCTGCTTGTTTTTTTTCTGATTTATCACATTAACAAACTTATTCGTGTGATTTTAATTTAGCTTGTTATTTAATGGAAACAAACAAATTCATATTTTTTCCATTAGAAGAATATAGAGTAAAAGTTTTTGATGGTGAAAGGCGTCCCCATCGCAGCAGGCGGCGTTTGCTGCAGGCGGCGTTTTGCAGCAGGCGGCGTTTTGCAGCAGGCGGCGTTTTTGCTGCAGGCGGCGTTTTGAAGCAGGCGGCGTTTTGCTGCAGGCGGCGTTTTGAAGCAGGCGGCGTTTTGCAGCAGGCGGCGTTTTGCTGCAGGCGGCGTTTTGCTGCAGGCGTTTTGCAGCAGGCGGCGTTTTGCAGCAGGCGGCGTTTTGCTGCAGGCGGCGTTTTGCTGCAGGCGGCGTTTTGCGGCAGGCGGCGTTTTGCGGCAGGCGGCGTTTTGCAGCAGGCGGCGTTTTGCTGCAGGCGGCGTTTTGCAGCAGGCGGCGTTTTGCTGCAGGCGGCGTTTTGCAGCAGGCTCCAGCCGCTGCTCTCGGCTCAGCTCCATTTCACTCTTTATGCCGTTATTATGCTGGGCCTCTGCTGAATTAGGTCAGTCACTTTTAACGCACTCACTTATTTTATCTTCAGTATTTTTGCAGAAATGATCTTTTATCTTGAATTTAAAGTGTTTTTTGTAAATGGCTTGTTAAAAACGTCAAACTAAACATATTGCTAATTAAATTGATGAATGCTTTGCTGCCATCTTGCTGCTGCCTGGTCTCTGCAGAGAGGCGAGGTGAGCAAGTCGGCGTCGGCAGACAGCACAACGGAGGGATCTCTGGCCGACAGCTTCACCGTTCTCTCCACCAAGAGTCTCTTCCTGGGTCAAAAGGTCAGAAATCTGCTCCACCTAAACAAACACAGCATCAATGAAGGACTTAACCATGAAAAGTTGTGGATATTGTTGCATTTTTCTTGATATTTTCTACCAATACTGATAAAAAGAGATGTTAAAAACTCTATTAATTCATATATTACGTTCAGAGAATATTTCTGCTTGGTCAGAATCACATTATTTATCCTCTTTGCTTCGGTTCCTGTAACAGTTTCACTTACTGAGTATAATTTGCTCTGACATAAATTTTTTACAATTTTATGATTTGGTCAAAGTTTTCAAAATAAAACCAGTTAACTTAGAAACCTTTGATTCTTCCTCTGCCATTCTGTCCCGTTGATTTCTGTCTGTCTCTTGCAGGAGATTTTCCTTCCTATAATCAGATTTTTCATTTTGATGTTTTGTTGGTGACAGAAAAAGTTTTATGTTTATGTTGATCTGCGCTGATTTGGTGTTGCAGTTGGAAAACCTTGAGATTTTGGTCCCATAAGAAAAACGCTAAAGATGCCAGCATGGTATTAATTTAAAGCAGATTTTCTGGTGTCACTTCATCTGAAAGCAACTGTTGAAGATGTAAAACGTTAAATTAACATACATATTTAAGTTAAATGCTTTATGTCCCAGCATGCATCAGGATTTGTTTTGGTAAAACGTTTGGGGTTTAATTTAATGGACATTGTTTTAGTTTCATATATGCTAAGCTAACAGATAATTGATGATGATGGAAATGGAAGATTCAGATTGAGGGAAATGTGGATTAATCCTAATTTAGAGGATTAATCTAAGATTCACTGTGAGCAGTTTGATCATTTATGTTATGGATCTGAGCTAAAAATGAACTGATATTAATATTCGAAATTTATTAAAAATGTAAATAAATAATTTTATTTAAAAAAAATAAAAATACACATTTTATTGTCTAGAAGTGAATAATCTTTTATTTTTTAGTTTTTAATGTTTGATTATTTGTAATTGTTCAAACATGAGACAAACTGTTAATTACAGTATAGCGCTGATCTGATGATTATTATTGATTAACTGACTAATAGTTACAGAGAAAAGTGCTGAATATGAGATTTTCACATCTTTTCACCTTAAAAGCAAAATTTATCTCCAGATTCCTGCGTTGTTATTTCAGTAAAATGGTTGGCTGATCGATTCCTACATTAGTTGACTTGAATAACTGAATAATCTGATTAAACGTTTCCGTCCAAATCGCAGCTGCTTCATGCTTGGTATTATCAATGATGGTTATTGATCAGTGATCGGTTTGGGCTGGGTCCAGAACGTCAAGGTATTCCTGTGAACTGCAGAGTCCTTCTGGCGCTAACGCTCTGCCTCTTCATCGTTCTGCTCCTCTTCCTCCTGTGCATGCGCCTCCACAGCTCAACCTCATCCACAGCGAGGTCAGCAACTTGGCTGGCTTTGACGTGGACGGGGTCATCAACCCCACCAACGCCGACCTTGAGCTGAAAGATGACCTAGGTGAGACCCCTCCCCCACCGGGGGACGTCAGACGGAGATCCTTGAAAGTCCAGGAGCTCAGCAGATCGGCCTAGTCCAATCACGAGCAGCTCAGCAGATCGGCCTAGTCCAATCACGAGTGTCCTCTGTTTAAAACTAACATTCATCAGCTGATTTAATTGAAGCATGAAAGGAAAATCTGAGTTTCTGATTGAAAAAGTTTAAAGTTGAATTTAAAATTTTACAATTTTAGAAAAATATGATCATCCATCCATCCATCCATCCATCCATCCATCCATCCATCCATCCATCCATCCATCCATCCATCCATCCATTCATCCATCCATTCATCCATCCATCCATCCATCCATCCATCCATCCATCCATCCATCCATCCATCCATCCAGTCCGTCAAGTCAGTCCGTCAAGTCCGTCACGTCAAATCCGTCAATCCGTCAGTCAGTCCGTCCGTCCGTCCGTCCGTCAGTCCGTCCGTCGTCCGTCAAATCCGTCCGTCCGTCCGTCCGTCCGTCCGTCCGTCAGCGTCACGTTTGCAGTCGAAGTCGTCCTCGATCCGTCCGTCACGTCCAGTCGTCCGTCCGTCCGTCGCCGTCCATCGTCAAGTCGATCCGTCCGTCCGTCCGTCCGTCCGTCCGCCCGTCCGAGTCCGTCATCGTCCGTCCGTCGTCCGTCGTCCGTCCGTCCATCCGTCAGCAGCCATCATCCATCCCCTCCGTCCATCCACGCATCAATCCAGGCTGGTAGTTGGTTTAATAAAAAATAGTGTTAAAATTAAGCAAAATAAGTCAAAACAAATATAATGGAACAAACTTCTTAGTTGACTCATTCTAGCCAAATCTGGGGTTGATGCATCCATCCATCCCATCCATCCATCATCCATCCATCCATCCATCCGTCCGTCAAATCCGTAAGTCCGTCGTCCGTCCGTCAGTCCGTCCGTCCGTCCGTCCGTCAAGTCGTCCGTCCGTCCGTCCGTCGTCGTCCGTCCGTCCGTCCGTCAAGTCGTCCGTCCGTCCCGTCGTCCGTCCGTCCGTCGTCCGTCCGTCCGTCCGTCACATCCGTCCGATCCGATCCGTCCGTCCATCGTCCATCCATCATCCATCCATCCATCCATCCAACCATCATCCATCCCTCCATCCATCCACACATCAATCCGTCCACACATCAATCCGACTGGTAGTTAGATTTAATAAAAATAAATTAATTAAAATTAAACAAAAATAATTAAAACAAATATAATGAAACAAACTTCTTGATCCAGCTCATTCTATGCATCTAGGAGTTGACCTCTGACCTTGTGTTTCTGTCCTGGTCTCGGATCTTCTTCTCCATTTCTGCGTCCGTCAGAGTCTCCAGCAGGGGGCACCACTGGTCGGCGTCTCCGGTGTTCCTGATGGCGATCTCCACCGTGGGGAGCGGGTTCTCACTGGGAGATGGAAAACGGGTCAGAACTGGGTCGGAACCGGAGCCGGCCCGCGGGTCGGCGGCGGTCACCTGAAGGCGTAGGTGCGCTGGTGCCAGCTGAGCTGCCCCCGGATGCTGTAGGCGATGGTGGTGACGAACTCCCCGCCCAGGCCCAGCTCGGAGCACAGCTTGAGGGCGAAGGCCTCCGGCGAGTTGTCGCGCTCCGACATGTCCCACTCAAACTGGTCCACCAGAGAAATGTTCCCCACGTGGATGTTGAGCTGCGCACAGACACCGTCAGACACGCGGCCCCGGTCCCAATCCCGGTCCCAATCCCGGTCCCAATCCCGGTCCCGATCCCGGCCCCGGTCCCAATCCCGGCCCACCCGGTCCCCCCCCGGCCCCGCCTCCGGCCCCGCCCACTCACCTTGATGATGACGCGCTGGTCGGCCTGCTCCTCCAGCAGCCCGTCGCTAGGATACGAGTCGATCTGCTGGCGGATGGCGGACGCCACGGCGGGGACGAAGGCCAGCGGGTTCAGGTCCAGGTCGTCACACAGGATCTCGGCGAACATTTCCGGCGTCATCAGCTTCTCTGGGGACAGGCAGCGTCAGGCCCGGGTCCGGCTCTGGTACCGGCGCCGGGTCCGGCTCTGTTACCGTTCATGTTCCAGGTAAAGGCGTCTCTGAGCTTCTGTCCGTCGATCTCCATGTCCAACCGGATCGGAACCAGCGCCTCTGCCTGCGCCGCGTTCTCATGGATCACCGCCGGATCGTGGTCATCGAAGCTGGAGAGCACAACCGAGCAGAACCGACCCGGTTACGAACAGCAGAACCAACCACAATCAACATTTCATGTTCTAATATTCAAACAAGGAGGCGGGGCTTCCTCGGGGGCGGGGCTTGTCAGTGCAGAACTTTGATTTTAGCACCTTTTTGATTAATTCTAGATTTATTTTAAAATATGAATTTAGATTTTAAAAAATCTAAGCCAAAAAAAATTGTAAACATTTTTTCTTCTTTGTTCTGCCAAGCCCCGCCCCATGGAGAAAACTCCGCCTCTTCATTTGCATACAAGAACATGAAATAAGAAAATTAAATTTGGACAGAAAAGGCTCTCCATACCTGCACAGTTCTGCTTTCAAAAGAAAAAATGCTTAAATTCTTTCTAATCATTACACATAAAAAAATTCTGTTATTAATGTTGGAAGATTTTTAGCGTGAAATAAGAGGTAAAATAAGAGCAGGAGCATAATAATAATAATAGTAATAACAACAATACTAATAATATTGAAGTTGCCTCAGGAGGCGGGTCCCACCACAGGGGGAAGGTCCTCTTCTTGTCGCGGCCGATCCGGTTTCTGTTGATGGAAGTGGAGGAAGGAACGGCGTCCAGGTGATGGGAACTGTTGGGTAAGGTGGGAACCCACTGGCTGCTGCGCTTCGCCTTCTGCTCCCTGAAACAGAGACAGGAAGTGGAGGAATCTGCTTCCTGTCCAGGAAATAAGGAGACTCATCATGTTGGAGGAAAAACGTTCCGTCTCTTTGCTTCCTGTATCCTACAGTTCAACCCTCCGTCTTCAATGTTTAGTTTTTATCCATGTTGTTCCCTTTCAGATCTTTATGTTTCAGTTTTTACCTGTTCAATCATCAAACACCCCGAGTGGAACAGATACAAACTGAAAGGACCGTACCAGTCTGAGGTCCCTGAGCGCGACCCGACCCGGTCAGACCCGACCCGGTCAGACCCGGCCCGGTCTGACCCGACCCGGTCAGACCCGACCCGGTTACCTGAGGTACGCTGGAGGCTCGGTGCTGATGGACACAGCCTTGTACTTCTCATCGTTCCCGTCGAAGATCTCCTCGCACTCTGAGGCCTTCAGCAGCGTCACGCTGGTGGCTGTAAGACACGGCAGGGGTCAAAGGTCGTCTTGCAGTTCTAACCAGCAGCGTTCACGATGATAAAGGTTCCTTCAGTTCCTTCACTAAACCATCTGCTCATAATAATCTGGTGTTTCAGAACAAGAACTGATTCTTCTTCATGCAGCAGATTAAAGTTTTTCTGATCGCCAGAGAAGAAGAAGAAAGTAAAACCAAACTGCTGCAGCTGAACTGCTGCAGCTGAACTGCTGCAGCTGAACTGCTGCAGCTGAACTGCTGCAGCTGAACTGCTGCAGCTGAACTGCTGCAGCTGAACTGCTGCAGCTGAACTGCTGCAGCTGAACTGCTGCAGCTGAACTGCTGCAGCTGAACTGCTGCAGCTGAACTGCTGCAGCTGAACTGCTGCAGCTGAACTGCTGCAGCAGGACGCACCGTGTGATGAAGCCATGATCTTCTTCCTCTCCTCCACGGAGGCCAGCCGCCTCCACAGTGACGGGTAGCGCTTATAGAGGGAACCTCTGAACATCCGCAGGTAGTTCCCCACCTGGAAAGGAGGAGAACCTGATCAGAACCAGAACATCAACCACAGACAGGAACACTGGGAATCTGCTGGCAACAAAGAAATCCTTCACATCAAATCACCACAAAGTTTGACTTCATTAATTAGTTTCACAGAAACTGTTTCTTTCCTCACATCTGCTTAATGTTCCAGTTAATAATGATCCTGCAGTTATAAACACTCATCTACTCTTAACTTTAAAACTCATTTCTACAGCTTAAATCAGCGAGAAAACTCAGAAATCTGCCGATTCCTTCACTTTCAGACTTAAAAACCGATATTGTAGCTTCTTTGAATGTATTCATTTTGTGTATTTTCATTCTCTTTATTGTTAAAATCAGTTTCCAAACAGCAACTCAACCCTAACAAATGAACAAATTGCGGTAAAAACATCGTAAATCAGCAGTAGGCTGTGAAATAAACGTCGTTATTAATATTCTCCAGCTGTTCGGTTCCACATTATTAAGTTTATAAGTTCGTTTTTAAAACTAACTTAACAGTTTTGTGCCAGGATGAATCCAGAACCTCTCATGTCTTTGTTTATAGCTGCGTTAGCATGCTAACTGTGGCTAGCAGCAGGAGGGAGAGCCCAGACTGGTTTTACTGGGAACCAAGCCTCCAGCACCAGTCACCACACACGGACATACCTCTGACCCCACCATGTAAAAGTCTCCATCTTCCTCCAGCTGGAACTTCACTGGTTTCTGGCCAAATGTTTTGCTCAGAGCTAGCTGCATCTCGCTACACCGGGGCTAACAAGCTAGATCTGCTACTGACGCGTTTAAAACCTCCGGAAAAAGTGGGAGATCGCAGATTTATTGGTTACAACTAAAAATGACAGACACAAGGATCGCGATTGACCACCTAAAAAAATCTAATTATATAAATAAGAAAACTCTTCTTGTATATTAACCTGTCTAGTATAAATATCTAAGTACAGGTCGATAATTTATCTGAAAAACCCGAGCCTGTCAGTGAACATGCATGAAGCTTGATGAACATCTTTTTATGCTGTTTCATAAAATGCTATGGAGGTGAATTCATTCAGTTTTACATTTCTTTCAAACATGTTCACACCATGAAACACACAATGGAGAAGGATGAACATATTTCCTACCCTCCTCCTTTAATGAATGCTCAATTCTTCATTTAAAGAAAAATGATTTTGTTTTCACAAGTTGTTTGCAAGATGTTCTGCAGGTTGTGCTTCTGTACAACCCTCCATTCTTACCAGGGAAGGAGCCATCAGGAGGGCCTGGTCAGCCAATCGGATGCAGAACCGGGGAAACATGGCCGCATTGTGTTTGTTCATCAGGAGAATATCTATAATCACTGTATAAATGTTTCATCCTCCATTCTTTGTTCTGCTGTTTGCACCATTATTGTGTCCTTTCTTCCTTTGAATCCTTTCAATTACTATCTTTTGAAATCCTTCCTTCCTGCCAACATTCCTTCGTCAATCAGTCTATCAATCAATCAATCAATCAATCAATCAATCAATCAATCAATCAATCAATCAATCAATCAAATTTTATCTGTATAGCACCTTTCAGCAACAAGGAATTTCAAAGAGCTTTACATCATAAAAGCAGAAATTTAAATTCACAGAAACACGGAGAACAAAATCACATCAGATTATTGACGAATGTTTAATGATTAGGTTTCAAAATAAACTAGCAGCTGGAACAGGAGCTCAGGGTTTCAGCTCTTTTTAGGTTTCTGAAGTTTGTTCCAGATTTGTGGTGCATAGATGCTGAAAGCTGCTTCTCCTTGTTTGATTCTGGTTCTGGATGCAGAACCAGAACCTGAGAAATCTGAAGGTTGATCTAACAGCAGATCCTTAACATGATGCTAAGTTGTTCAGTGATTTTTTAAACGTTATAGTTTAATCTCTGAGTTACAGGGAGCCAGAGGAGGTGGTGTAGAACCAGGCAGTGTAGAACCAGGCGGTGTAGAACCAGGTGGTGTAGAACCAGGCAGTGTAGAACCAGGTGGTGTAGAACCAGGTGAGTGTAGAACCAGGCAGTGTAGAACCAGGCGGTGTAGAACCAGGTGGTGTAGAACCAGGTGTGTAGAGACCAGGCGGTGTAGAACCAGGTAGTGTAGAACCAGGTGGAGTGTAGAACCGGGTAGTGCTAGTGTAGAACCAGGCGGTGTAGAGACCAGGCGGTGTCTCCATCCTCCTGGTTCTGGTCATGAACTCCAGCTGCAGGTTCTGGTTCTGGTTCGTCATCAGACCTGCTGCAGGAATCAAAGCTGGACGAGTTTCTCTTTAGTTTCTCTGGTTCTGGAAATGTTCTGCAGCTGCTAGAAGGCCCACTGTGGAACCGGCCTGATGT
>CAJVRI010000097.1:0-10929 GCA_911649635.1 Poeciliopsis gracilis
GAATAAAACCAACACAGTGCATGAACTCACAACAAATCATTTCATTCTGGCCCCCAAAAAACATTTTGGCTCCATAAAAGAATTTCAGCCTCAAAAATATTTATTTTCTCTACTTTTTCTCTCACCAGCCAGCTGAGATCCACCTCATGACACCAAGACATACAAATTGTAAATTAAACCCTATTGGCTCATTTTCTATACAAATATCCATCAGTTCTATCAGAAATGATAAAGTGATAGAAAACCTGATGCAGTTTCTTCCTCGGTGAGATTCTGACACTGGGAGCAGGTTACTGGTTTCTCAGTCAGAAGCTGGTTGCAAACCTGAGGCCAGCAGCTGTCAGTCGGTTCTGGTCCATCTGAACTTTGGTTTGATGACGTCAATATGAGAAACTGCAGACTGATTGGAGGAAGCAAAGATCTCTGCAGAGGAAAAGGCAAATCTTCTGAATCTGGATATAATTCATTTCATTTCACATGATTATGGTGGTGGAAGCCGTTTGTTTGTTAAACCTTAATCAAATATATTTGTCCTGTTTGATGTTTGTGACGTTTCCTGCTGAAATCGAGCAGTGATTAGTCCAAGTTTGTCATTTATTGATCGATCAGAACCACAGCAGGTAAACAAGGTGAGACAACCTGAACAGGTGATCAACTCAGAACCACTCGCACCTTTTTACTCTCTTTCTCTCTTTATCGTTAAACACACCCGTTGCCGTGGCAACAGCCTGCGCCCCGCAAACCAATCAGAGATTACATTAAAAACCTTCAGTCTGTTACGATATCAGGTTTCCAGGCTTGATATTTAGTTATTGATTATTAATGAGCCTCTCATGATCACAGCGGCGGCTGATTGGCTCATTTAAACTCCTGATCTGCTGTCAGTCGGTCTTTGAGTCGCTTTTTATCTGTTCATGGAACCGAAACGCACTGAATTGCGCAACACCTTGTTGAAACAATAATTACTGATTGTTAATTTTATCATGTTTATTTTATTTTATTATTATTGTTTAATGAAGCTACTAACATTTTGGGTCTTGGTGAATATTTTGATCAGCCTGTCAGAAGAGGAAGTTCTGGTCTCAGCTTCCTGGAGGCCTTCAGTTTGTCACCTGCTGCAGAGATCCACTCAAAACCTTCCCGACGTTTTGAGCTCCCTGTTGTCCATGTTGGTCCGACCACTTTCTTCTTTGCTCGACATGTTTAGTGTGGATTAAAATGCTGAGAAAGAAACCACCAGACATACAACTAGGACAGCCGTTGACGACTGCGCTCGCTAAATTCCCCGCAGCACTGATTGGCCAAGCAGTGATCCTCTGCTGCAAGTGATGGCCAAGCGGGGCGTCATCACCACTTTACACCAGTGTGTCTTTACCTCCGCGGCAGAGACTCCACCGAACCCCTGAGACCGAATCATTGAACCCCTGGGGTTCGATGGAACCAGGTTAAGAAACACTGATCTAGAGGAGCAGCAGCTTTAATATCTAATTGGCTGAATTTTAACTTCTCCTCTCAAATTAAAGACAAAGACGGACAGGATGCACAGACCATAAAGAAGTCACCTTACTGAATGTGTATAGACCACCTGGAAATAATAAACAGCTAATTAGGAACATTTTTGCCTTGATTGCAACAGAAGCATCTGGAATATTGATATCTGGCAACATTACAAAGTCTCAGACAACCCCTTTTCTGGACTCATCTGGCAACATTACAAAGTCTCAGACAGAAGCAATAAACATCAAAAGACTGATTAAAGAACTAGTGTTGGTGGATGTATGGAGGAACTTACAGCCCAAGATAAAAATACTCCTTTTTCTCTTATTGTCATCTGATCAAGATTAGATTATTTCTTCCTACAAAATGTGGATAAACAGAATAATACATGGTGACATGGGCTGAGAGATATCGGATCATGCAGGGTGGATATGACACTTCATCTGGATAATGATGGCAAAGAAACCCTGTGGAGGTTTAATAAGAGTTTATTAAATGACACTAAATGTGACAGCTTGGTAGAAAAGAGAGTTTAAAGACGACATGGACCACAACAACACAGAGGATTTTTCTCCCTGTATTTTATGGGACGCAGCAAAAACTGTTCAGAGAGGGAAGTTCATTATGTGGTCCTCCTATAAGAAACAAGAAAAACATTTCAAAGATCTTACTGTCAAATTAAAACCTGTAGAAATACAGCACATGGAAAATAACAATGACCCTGTTACAGAAAGGAGAAACAAGACGAGCTCTAAACTGTTTATACGAAGACCAGAAAGAGAAAAAAGCTCAATTTATTCAACAGAATTACTATGAAAATGGACCCAAATCAGAGAAACTTCTCACCTGGAGAAAACATGAACAACAAACTGATAGATTTATAGAGAACATTAAAAACTCCAGCAGATAAAAAGACATTAAAAATGTTTTGAATGATATTAGACTCAGTGATGCTCACAGCTTGACGCAGTCGACCCGTCCTCAGTGAGAGCATTTCTCACCTCACTGGATTTACCATCGATGGGATCAGATCAACACAACACAACAAATGACTGAGGAGGAGATTAATAAGGCAATTTCAACAATGAAAGCGAACAAGATGGCAGGAGAGGAGGGCGACCCTGCAGAGTGGTATAAACACTCTAGTGAAAATGATTCACTCCACTGCTTAAGGATTGCTTTAACCATGTTCTCTCTGGGGGGGAAGCGCCGCCATCTTGGAGAAGAGCGGTGATCTCAGTGATTCCCAAGCCGGATAAAGATAGAACAGAATGTGGTTCATACAGACCAATATCAGTTTGGACATTGATTACAGGATATTTGCAACAATACTGGCTAAAAGGCTGGAATTTATAATCCCAGAAATTACAGACACAGATCAGACTGGTTTTGTCCACAACAGGCAAACCCAAGACAACGTGAGACGGTTCTTCACCTCATAGATCCAATGAAAGATACAGAATCAATAACCGTCAGTTTAGATGCAGAAAAGGCCTTTGACTCGGTGCGTAGGAAATATCTTGGTTTTGGAAAGATTTGGCTTTAATAATCAAATTATAAATAGTTTTGGTCTCTGTATGAATCTCCCTCTGCCAGGATTAAGATTAATGAGGATCTATCAGATTAAATACGATTAGGAAGGGGCTGTCGCCAAAGCTGCCCCCTCAGCCCCACATTGTTTGGTTTTTATTGAGCCTCCAGCGCAGGCTATCAGAGAACACCAGAATATTATGGGTGCAACCATTAAAGGCACATTGCACAAGATATGCCTCTACGCTGACGATGTGCTCGTAACTCTAACCGACCCGGACGTCATCCTGCCTCCTCTTCTTTCCTTGCTCAAGACATTCGGCACTTACTCAGGGTATAAATTACATTTACAGAAAACACAAGTTCTCTCAGTTAACTATCAACCGTCACCTAGAATTCAGAAAATGTCCCGGTTCAAGTGGCACAATAAACCTATAAAATATCTGGGAGTTAAAGTCCCTGTAGAGTTATCCAACCTGTTTGAATGCAATTACATCCCACTGACAACAGAGATGAAGGCGGATTTACAGCGTTGGTCTTTGTTACCCATTAACTTACATCATCGAATAGATATAATAAAGACGAACCTTTGACCCAGGATCCTTTATCTTTTTCAGGCTCTGCCTATAAAGGTACCGGACAAACAATTCCTCCAATGGGACAGAATAATCTCACATTTGATCTAAACAAAACCGAGAGTAAAACTCCAAACATTAAAACTATGAAGAGAAATTGGTGGATGGGCTTTTCCCCATTTAGAGGATTATTATAGAGCAGCAGATGGGAGTGTTGGTTGGTTGGTTGGTTGGTTGGTTGGTTGGTTGGTTGGTTGGTTGGTTGGTTGGTTGGTTGGATGGTTGGTTGGTTGGTTGGTTGGTTGGTTGGTTGGTTGGTTAGATGGTTGGTTGGTTGGTTGGTTGGTTGGTTGGTTGGTTGGATGGTTGGTTGGTTGGATGGTCGGTGGTTGGTTGGTTGGTTGGTTGGTTGGTTGGTTGGTTGGTTGGTTGGTTGGTTGGTTGGTTGGTTGGTTGGTTGGTTGGTTGGTTGGTTGGTTGGTTGGTTGGGTGGTTGGTTGGTTGGTTGGTCGGATGGTTGGTTGGTTGGTTGGTTGGATGGTTGGTTGGTTGGTTGGTTGGTTGGTTGGTTGGTTGGTTGGTTGGTTCTCACTAGAACCAGGAAGATAGAGACATAACACCAGTTTAAAGTCCCTCCACTGGCTCCCTGTAGCTCAAAGAATAGATTTTAAAATATTGTTGTTAGTTTATAAATCACTGAACGGTTTAGCACCACAATACATTAAAGATCTGCTGTTGTTGTATCAACCTGCCAGACTCTCAGGTTCTGGTTCTGGTTCTGCTCTGCATGCCCAGAACCAGAACCAAAAGAGGAGAAGCAGCTTTCAGCATCTATGGATCAAAAATTTGGAACAAACTTCCAGAAAACTGTAAAACAGCAGAAACCCTGACTTCCTTTAAATCTCAGCTAAAAACACACCTGTTTAGAGTTTTATTTGAAATGTAATATGTAACAATGTACTTTTTTTTTCCTGTTGTGGGCAACGGGCCCGGCGACATTTATGCCTTTATTGTTTAATCTGATTGTAGTATTAAGAATGTTTCTGTGTTGTAGACTTGCTTTGATTCTTTTCTTCAGAAGATCTCACTAATGAGAACCAGAGGCAGCAGTTCCTGCGGTGTTTTCTCTTTTCCAGGAGTCCGACTTCGTTGACCTGCTGGATTGCTATAAAACTGTCTCTGTGAAGATTCACTACATGTTTTGCTAAGCTCTGTGCCTGGAACGAGATTAGTTAATGCTGAATATTTTGTGACTTAGTTAGTAGATGACAATTAACGCTGCGGCTGTGTGATGAATTGTTTCCCCTCCCCTTAGAGCTGCAGCGTCCTTGTGATTAGGGATCCTGAAAACAATAAAAAGAGAGGGGCAGACAAATGTGGCTTCAGAGCGGCAGGAGATTGTAACTGAAGGCACATCTCTGTCTGTTCTCCTCGCGAGTAGAAAGAATCTAACTCTCTTGTCTTTCCTGTGTTGGCATAAATCATGTTCATAGGTGTTTGAACCTAACATTTTGGTCCTTCGAGCCGGATGTCAAATACCGGACGGGTTCCGGCAGGTGTGGTGGAACCCAGTAAGACCGTGCGCACGGCAAGAGAACCTGTTAAAGGGCTGGCGTTCGGCCTGCCTGCTGGGATCTGAAGGTTGACGACATTCCAAGGAAAGACGACAGGGGGTGAGTAGATTCTTCTTTAAAGTGGCGAATGACTGAGGGTCGTTGCGCGCACAGAAACCCTGTCAATTCTAGACTCTAACAGGTGAAAGTAGTGCACAAAATCCGTGTAGGACGGCAAAGTCCTGGCACAAAATTTCGTGTAAAGGTGTACGGAGCCTGGTGCTGCAAGGTTGGAGACCTTGTCCTGTTGTGGGCAGCGGGGCCCGACGAATACCCGCGGTTAAACGGACGGCGGAGTCCGCGAAAAACAGGCGCTTAAATTCTGTGATAAAACAACAAACTGTGTGAATGTGAGTGTGATTGGAGGTATAAATACCACTTGGTATTTTATCTCATATAAAACAGTAGGATTGTAAGCAGCAAACCTCTTGTGGATGCACAGGCAAGAACTCTCCACTCCAAAGAGTTGAAGTGAGGGTTACCACAACAGGTTCTTTCAATTGCTGGCCTACTGAATCAGATCTCCAGCTTCTAGGATTCCCTAAGAGTCGACAAAACTGGTCCAAATTTTAGAGAAAAGAAAATGGGGAAAGGGATAAGTAAAAACCACGCCAACAGACAGTCTAAAAACTAACGACTGGAAGTTTGTCAAAGATCAGGATCCGCGCAAAATAAAACATTTACATAAATGGATAACAGTTTATAATTTTGACGGCCGTCTAAACACACAAAAATTAATTCTACTGCAGGACAAAATAAAACAAAAAAACAAACTCAAACTCTAAAAAAAATATGATGACGTGACTTTTTGGTTAGGTGACTTTTTGGTTAGAAATAGCACAAAAACGTGAAGGTGGAGAGAAAAAATGGCAAAAACAAGAAAAAGGGGAGAGAAAACCTAAAAAGGAAGTTGAACAGAGTGAAGATAAAAACTTAATATTCTATAACAACGAGGATTATGAAACAGGGTCTGGGAGTGTGAGAAGGCAGGCAGCGCAGCAGCAAGCAGTGGGAGGGGGTGGAGGAGTAACAGATGACAATGGGACTAATAAGGACAGTAAAAAAAGGGAAGCTCAAGGAGGGCAAAGTGCTAGATTATACCCTGAGTTGCCCTCGCCCCCAGAATATGAGGAGAAGCATTATGGTGGACCTTGTACTAGGTCAAAAGGAGAAAAATATGAGTGGTCAACACAAGTGGGAGAGACCTTGGAGCAGGGAGCCACAGCTTCCTCAGCTTTTCCTCTCTCTCTCCCTACTTGTCCTCCAGAAGGGAGAGATAGTCAACAACATCCCACTGGATTGTATCCCAGGATCCAGGTGGCCAATCCAAATGCAGGAGCAGAAGGGCCACGATTCTCTTGTCTTTCCTGTGTTTGCATAAATCATGTTCATAGGTGTTTGAACCTAACACTTGTAGTGACATACCTCTACAGTCCTGGCTCGGAGATCAATCCCTTATTAAAAACAGATTCTGACCTCATTTTATTATGGCTAAAACTGCCGTTGGACATATGGCATAAAATGTTAAAGCAAGTAAAGATTGAAAGAAGAGCTCGAATTTTAAGATGACCTGTGTAACCCAGGGTAAAAACTGCCTTAATCCCGCCTTTGCTGCTCCATTGGTTACAGTGATAGTCAATCACACAGAGTATTCAGCCAATCATTGCACCTGGAGTGGATTTTTTAGGCCTGCTCCAGCTTTTCCCAATCAGGTGTGAGGGGGAGAGCTGGAGACAAAGGAGCTGCAGGTTTGTGTTTCCAAACAATTAGTTGATCTCTTTGTTTATGTACTTTTAAAAGCTCACAATATAAAAATGATGTAGATCTGGGTATCCAGTGAGCTTGGAGCCATGAAGTTATCATACAGTGATCTATAAATGGAATTGGTGAGTAGTGAATATAATGTTTGTTTGGTATGTTGGTGGTGGTATCCAATGTTAATTGTTTATCAAACAATCTAACTTTTTAAATTCAATTCATGTATTTAAGATAATGAAATGAATGCTGATATCTTCAAGTTTGTTTTAAAGATTTGATTGTGGATATGATTGTATTTATTTCTGGATATAACTGAAAAAACAGTCTAGTTAACTAGCAGGATGGTAATTTACTGGACCTGTTTATCTCAATACAGGCCAGGTGAACCTTTTGGGTTAAAGGATGGTGAGCTTCTGATAACTGGCTGGAGCCAGGAGAACCTGAAATTGACTCCATGCTGGTCTGGTAGGAGGCTGATGGTCCACAATATTTCCCCTCCATCTCACTACACAGACACACAACTCATTATTCATCTTTTCATCGGACACAAATTGCACTTGGACATTTTCCTCTTGAATATCTGGAAAAACACACCATGGACTTTTAAATGTGTGTCGGTCAGACATTGTGCTGACCAGGCGGGGAAAAGTGAAGGACTTTTGTGCACAATTATATAGAAGATCTACTGCAGTACTGTGTATATATTTATTGTTTTTGTGTTTTTTGTATGATTTGTCTTGTAATGTTTACTTATTTTCTTCTTTAAAATACATAGTATTGAAAGCAATTATTCTTTTGTATCGTTTTATTGATTACTGACAACAGCTCCAGTAGATGAACTTAGTCTTCTGGTCTCAGATGCTACCTAGTCTTTTGCTACATTAGATACTGCTACACCTGCTTATGATAGAGATTTTCTCCCTGCAAGAATGAATAAGAGATTTTTACACAGTGGTCACAAAAAGGCTTCACAAGTTACTGGAAGCTTTCAAGCAATAGAGAATTAAAAAGTTTTAAACCACTTCAAGATCACTATAACCTGGAAAAATGTGACGTTTTTAGAAATCTTCAGCTCAGGCATCACTACAATAAAAGTATAAACTTGTGCAGGAGGATGAGACTTAAAATCCTTTTAGACTCAAGCAACAGAAAACCTCCCAAAACACAACATCCAAACTTTACTCATGTCTACAAGCAGAGAGGAAATGTAATACAACATATCTTCAGGTTAAATGGGAAAAAGAAGCCAAAATATGGATAACTGATGATGTTTGGTTAAATATATGCAATTCTGTGATTCACACCTCGAGTTCCAGCCTGAAGGAATTTTCCTGGAAATTCATGGAGCGTTTTTTTTGTTGACATTAAAAGCAAACATTGTAACGACGCTGAAAAGGCAAAATGCTGGAGGAACTGTGGGAATGTGTCTGCAGGACATTTTCATGTTTCTGGGAATGTATTAAGATCGCCCCCTACTGGTCAGAAGTGATAAAAGAAATCCATATTAAAATGGGCTTAAATTTACGTCGTGGTTTTCCTGTGGGTTTCCTGGGTAATTTACCCCAGGAACTGAAGACGTCTGATAGAAATCACCTGTTGATGCTATTAGCAGCTGCAAAGAAAGCTGCAACTCGCAGGCGGCTTGATGTGGAACCAGCATCATGTTTGGACTGGAAGGACATAATTGAGGAAATTCACAGGATGGAGAGACTGACCTTTTCATTAAGACTTGCCACTTATAAATACAACAGATGCTGGAAGAAATGGATCATTCATCGGAGCCTGACACCAACTGTATAGTTAAAGTAATTACCTTTTCTTTGCTGTTTTGTTTTGTATCAACTGCTTCTCGTCACATTAGTGGCTCTGTAACTTTAGTTAGAGGGGGTCAAACTGTTCACTGTGTGTCTGTGTTCTTGGAAAACTATTAAAACGACAAAAATAAAAATATGCTCGATAATGATGCCTCAATGTACTTCTGAGTTTAACATGAATACATTAGATTGTGTTAAAAATCAGAGGATTATGTCTACTTATATTTACTTGCTCGTTACTTTTCCTCTGATCTTCCGGGTTCCAGGAACTCTGCGTGTACAGTGGAATCTCAGAGAACAATCATACGACAGCTGACTTCAGATATTACCAGAGTTTTATCCAAAGAATTCAATGCAATACAAAATGTTACATCAGCATTTCACCCGGATTATCAAAAAGTCCAACACATCGCAAGACTTAGAATTACCTGCACGAGTTGAAAAGGAAAATACAAATATGCATTTTTGGGAATCACTCACTTGGCACAAAGCGATTCGAACTTCCACTGTAAAACAGACCATTTTATAAGAATGTGTATTCCCCTCATTTAAATATATGCATTGGAAGGTGTGTCTTTCCCTGGCAGGGCTGCTCCAATGTTAATTTTATTACCTCCTGCTAAATAGCCCAAAGGGAAATATATGGATTCTCAAACTGGGTCTTGGCATACCAAGCGCCTACTGTAGACACTCCCAGACCAGAATTTATGACCTGTTTATTTTTCTGGCTCAGTGATTCAACTAGAAAATGGTTTCATTCTTTAAACATACTGAAACAAATATCTAATGGCAAATCATACTATAAGTTTGAAATCTAACTGCAGGGTTGTCTAATTTAAAAAGCTGTTTTTGAAATACCTAAAATATTTTAAAAGTAAGAATAGTTTTCTAATCCTATTGTATTTTAGTGGTAAAAATTGCATGCAAATAATATGGCTAAAACTATTTCAAAAGATGCTGTTTAATGCTTAAGGAAATCTCTTGATACGTTTGATTATACTTTGGAGACGACTTTTAAAAGTTTTAATGTTTCACTGAACTGTTGAACCTCCAGTAAAGAATTTATTGATCCTGATAACGAATACACTCCCTGTCTGAAAACCCTCTTTACGGGAGTACAAGACTGCCAGTCTAAAAAATTCATGTAAGTTCAGAGTCACCTGTTGCTTTAGATTGGATCTTTACCTAATTTTGCCTTATCGTAAAGTCTATTCCAAAATATTCATGCTACATCTAATAATTCATATGTGTAAAGGTTAACTGTCTCTATAGTTTTGCTAACTAAACTTATATTCTCAACAATTGATGACTTATTTTAAGGTATCCAAGATTTGAATCTCAGCTATTGAATTTGAATACAGCATCAATTTTATTCAGTATTGATCAGCAAGGAAATAGATATTGAACATTACTATCCAGAAGTACAGTGAAGTTTTTATTATTGATAATGAACTAATGGCATTACTGTGAATGTGTTTACTAATTATGCAAACTGGTGGCTTTCGATGCAGATTCAGACTGATGTGTTTCTCTGGTGTTAGAAAGGAAGGGAGCCATTTACTGTAGATGGTGATATACTACCTGCACACCATGATTATTTTTGGATTTGGTTTTTAGCATCTTGAGGTAAAAATTGTCTACTCTATTTCTCAGAAACACTATTTTGTCTCAATATATTAACAGAAAATAAAATCTAGACAGTTTATCTACATATAGCAATTAGCAAACACCTGGTGGAGCTTTGTATCCACTGAGCTCATTATAGGAGCTAATTCCCAGTTCAACACTGGTAAATATGTTGCTAAAGGGTTAATAATGGAGCCATGTTGGGGTGATTTTCTAAAGGTGGAGTTGGAAAGAGCAGCAGGTTCTTAAAGAGACAAAGGCACAATTTAAAGAACAAAATTACAAAAGCAAATGTCTTTTTATTCATATCTGATATAAAAAGCATTTTCAAAACAAGTGATATAATTATTGATTGTGCTATAAAATGGCACAAAGAGACTGGAAATCTCATAAAACAAATGTTATTGAATCTATGGCAACAAAACAGAAATCACCTGAACCAAAATATTAGAAGCCACTAGATCAGAATGAAATATCTGAACTAAGAGTTTGACTCTTTTTCTCAGATCTTCAACT
>CAJVRI010000101.1:0-17045 GCA_911649635.1 Poeciliopsis gracilis
GTCTACATGCTCCACTGCTTCACCAATATGAAGTCAGAGGAGATCAAGACGTTCCTGGGAGACAAATACAGAGAAACGTCTCTAGATGAGTTCATGAAGAAAGTCATGGAGAAATCCCTCCGCAGTAAAAATGGCCACCTGGACCTGTTTGTCCGCTTCCTTCATGGTCTCACTGTGGAGTCCAACCAGAGACTCTTAGAAGATCTGCTGGGTCAGACAGAGACCAGTCCAGAAACCATCCAGAGAATCATCACCAACCTGAAGAAGAACGCTGACAGAATCTCTGCTGCCAGAAGCATCAACATCTTCTACTGTCTGGTGGAGATGAACGACGTCTCATTTTATCAGGAGATCCAACGGCTGCTGGATTCAGGGCAGAAGCTCTCAGTGACTGACTGTTCAGCTCTGGCCTTCATACTGCAGATGTCAGAGGTTCTGGATGAGTTGGACCTGGAGAAGTACAACACATCGGAATCAGGACGACGGAGACTGGTTCCAGCTGTGAGGAACTGCAGAAAGGCTCGGTGAGTCCAGATGTTTTCATTGTGATGCTGATTCAGCTCTATTGTCCTCCTGTTTCTTCTTCTGTCTTCAAGTTGATTCTGGATGTTTTTGCTCTTTATCTGCTTCCTTCATCCTCTGGATTATTTCAGCCAATCAAACATCTAAACATTCAGCTCATCCAGGACAGATGCAGCTTCTGGTTTTAAAATATTTTCACCATGTTAAAAATATCCCACTGCTTATCAGTTTTCAGATTGAAATAAATATAAAACCTTGAGAACTCTAAAACATGTGTTTTCTCTGAAAAATCCAATAAGCCAGAGAGACATTTTACACATTAACTCATCTCCAGTCATTGGGTCGCTGGCTTATATTTTATAATTTTATCTTTTAGGATCTTTGTTTTCATAAAATCACTCTTTAGCTTTGGTGGAAGCTTTACAATAAACCCTGCATTGCTGTTTTTACCATGGAAACTAATTATAAAATTTTTGAACAGTGTTAATCTTCATCATCTTCTCCTCTTCCTCCTCCCTCCAGTTTCCTCTGAGTTTGTAAAAGGGACCAAAATGTGGTTTTTGTTGTCTGGTTCCAGAAAAAGTCCTAGTTTCTGTCAGATCCTCCCAAAGCTCTAAGAATCTGCTTCCAGAGCTGGAACCATTTTCCTCATCAACTCTTCATCTGCAGCCTTTGTTGAAGCTGTTAGCTGTCCTCCATGAAGACCTGCAGAGACATGAGCTTCATCTCTGTAGACATCCAGCCTCTTCTAGTGACTGGAGAACTTTCACTGCTTCACCATGAAATGCTGCTGGACCCAAACGCTCCGTCTCCTCCAGGGGTTTTGCTCTTCAGCTCTTTAGGAGTTTAGCAACCAGGAACTTTAACCAGGAACTGCACAGATTCTCTGTGGGGTCAAACTCAGTAAATTGAAGATTAGATATTAATCAGATGATGACATCACTGTTATCATATTTTAGTCTGTTTATGATCCAGATTGATTTCATTAGAACTGAATTTATTTCTTCTCTAATCACAGATTTGGTCGCTGTTTGCTCCAAAAGGCTGAATATGAAGTTTTGGCCTCGGCTCTGAAGTCCAACCCAGATCTGACTGAACTGGAAATAAATCAGATCTACATATATGGAGGTGGAAACTCTGATATGAAGCATCTGGTTGAGATCCTGGAGAATTCAGTCAGTAAAGTGAAGAAACTGGGGTTTGTTTTCTCTATTTATACAATAAAATCATTTATTGATACTTTAATCAATAGTTAATCAATTTAATGTTAATATATATTATTTTAAAACAACCTGTTTAATCATCAGAATAAAATCTCTAAATCATTTCACCTTATTAATTATTTTCTTATTTCAGACTTTGAGATTATTGAACTTTGTTTTTCAGTTTTTCACTTTAAAATGTTTTTGATGAACAAAATGAGTAAAATAATTGAAATGCTGTGAATTAATGATGGAGATGTTTCAGTTTGGTTTGGTAAAGATTCACATTGTTTTATTTCTGATTCTCATCTTTACATCAGAATGAAATGTTGATCCTCCAGTCGAGCCACAAACACTGACGAGTTCAAATCCTCATGAATGAACATCTAAGAATCGACTGATTGTAGAAAAGCAAATCTAGATGCAATGAATGAAAGTGAGGTTTGCAGCAGCAGCAGGTTCCTCAGCTTTGTCCTGAGGCTGTGGTTCTGTTGGGCCGGGTCAGAGAGGAACCGTCCTCTTCAGTCTGACGGCTGTCAGTCGGTTGGAGCCTCGTCTCCGTGACGACGCTTCATCAGGTCACGTCTCCTGAGGAAATAATGGCCTCCATTGGCTTTCAGCAGCTTTAATAGGAACCAAAGGCCATTAATGAAGAAACTGACTGGTTCTGATCCAGTTACCAAGTCGGGTCTGATGATCAGGAACCAGCAGAAATAGCTCAACTCATCCAGGCTGATAGAAAACTTTGAGTTTCTTTGTTGATCAAATGTTCTGGTTCTGCTGGTTTGGACTCTTTAAACCAGTTTGACTGGATCGGTTGTTAGAATCAGTTCATCTTGTTTCTTTTACATTCAGGGAAATTAATTTTCTACATTTTTATTATTTATTTGTTCATATTTCAGTTTAACTGCATCCTGTTGGTTCAGCTCACATCTTTTACTCTTTATTCAGATTGGATGAATGCACTTTATCAGAGACCAGCTGGACGTCTCTGTTCTCAGCTCTGAAGTCCAACCCGACCCATCTGACAGAACTGAACCTGTACAGAACCAACCTGGAAGGTTCTGGACTGAAGGAGTTCTCTGGTTTTCTACAGACTGAAGGCTGCAGACTGGAGACATTGATGTATGTAATGATATAATTATTGATATTTCTGTGAATAATTCTATATAATTGATCATCAATCAAAGTTCATTTCTTCTGATCTAATCAATATTTTCTGAGTTTGTTCCTGGATCCAGAGTTTAATTTAGTTTCTCTGTGTAACTGAGTTGGACCTGCTGATCTGAGGTCAGAACAGGACAGCATTCGGACCCCAGTGTGTAGAAAACCCCCTCATGTCCAGCAGGTCAAAGGTCAACATGAAATGTCCCTTTATTGAAGATCCATAAATCCCACATTAGTTTTAAATCTCCTGCTATTAGTTGATGATGATCCAGTCCAGGTATAAAGAGTCCAGGTGTTGCAGTGTTTTAACTAGAATAGATTAAAGATGCTGAAAGTCAATAATTAGGTGGAATGGCCCTTTATCCACTTCCTGAATCAGAAGCTTCAATCAGAAACCAACTTCAGGTTGGTCTGAATAAATCCAGACCACTGAGTTTTTCTCTGAGCTCAACAGGCTGCAGGTTCTTCAGGACATGAGTTTCTGCTCCCAGAACCAGCAAAGATGCAGCACATGGATCTGCAGCAGGTTGTTAGGAGAGGTTCTCCACAAGCTCAGACTAAAGGTTCACAGTCTGACAGAGACGGACAGAGAAAGTGGACTCACTGGATGAACTGGTTCCTAGAACCAGGGAAGCTTTCTGGGGACTTGACTGCTGCTCATATGGAGCTGCAGCACATGCAGCAGTTTGATGCTGCAGGAAGCAAAACAAAATGGAAGCAAGTGATGAGTTTCCATTTTAGTGTCGATTCCACTAATGGAGCAAATGAAAGTCAGTCGTCCTAAAAGCAGTGAGAGCAGCTTCCAGAGGAAAACCTGAGTTTGTTCTGACAGTCAGACTCTATCAGGATGACCACAGTCTTCTGGCAGAGATCCTGGACATTAAGAGACATAAATAATATCAAGATGATTCATTAACAGTCCTGCAGGAAATACTGACTTTGTTAAAGTCGTTTTGTTCAAACATCTTGATTAAGCTCTTATTTTGTAGGACAGGAAGTGAGGTCTTACCTTTGTAATGCTTTGTATGCAACAAGCTTCAGCAGTTCACTGAAATCATTCTCATGTGTTTTACTGGAAAATAGATTTAAAATGATTCATCTTCAGTGTTGTATAGTAACGAAGTAAAAATACTTCACTACTTTACTTAAGTATATTTTGGAGTACTTCATACTTTCCTGGAGTAAGAAAATTTTTGATAACTTTCACTTCACTACATTTCCGAACTGAATTGCATACTTTTACTCCGATACATTTTCAAGGTGTGGTTTAGTTACTCGTTACTGTGACGGAGGAGCGTCACGATTTACGACCTAATTAAAGAGTCGCGTTAACACACGCCAACATACACAATCGCTAACTTACGTTTTGTTGCAGTTTAAACTGGCGCGGTTCATCGTGGGTCCCACGCGGTGTTCCCGCTTCAGTTCACATTAATCCATCCATCCATTTTCCATCACCCTTCTCCCTAACGGGGTCGGGAGTTGCTGGTGCCTATCTCCAGCTGCGTTCCGGGCGAGAGGCGGGGTTCACCCTGGACAGGTCGGCAGTCTGTCGCAGGGCAACACAAAGACAAACAGGACAAACAACCATACACACACACACACACACACTCACACCTAGGGAGAATTTGGGAAGCCCAATCAACCTGACAGTCATGTACCAGGTTCTGGTTCTGGTTCTGGTTCTGAAGTCAGCAGGTCTTTATTGGAGCAGCAGCTTGTTGGCATTAATATTCATGAGAATCTTTAACTGGTTCTGTTGGACTGGTTAACCTGCATCCTGTTGGTTCACATCTTTTATTCTTTATTCAGGTTGAATGACTGCAGTTTGTCAAAGATCAGCTGTGATTATTTGGCCTCAACTCTGAAGTCCAACCCGACCCGTCTGACAGAACTGGACCTGGGAGGAAACAACCTGAATGAATCAGATGTTCAGCAGCTGAAGGATCTTGTAGAGACTTTAGAGTAAGTAAATGTTTGCAGTGAGTCCAGCTGCTGTCAGCATATTGAACTAAACCCAGTCAGCATCAAAGCAAAGATCCAGTGTTCCCAGTAAAGCTGCAGCTTCTCAGTGGGAGGAGAATGGTTCAGGCTTCCTGATTGGACACAGAGACAGCAATCAGCCAATCAGAGGAGCAGCAGCTTGCTGTGTTGTTGCTGTGTCCATGTCTCCAGGACGTCCAGCTGGACTCCAGCGTCCAGCCGTCCAACATGTCTAGAGACAGTGGTCCTCATTCATCAAACTGTGGCAGCAGCAGATCTGATCTCAGACCTGCTTGTTCTCTCAGTTCAACAGGAAACAACTGATCAGGTTCATCTTGGTCACAGCTCTGAGATCAGTCTGACTGCAGCCTGGAAACCATCTACTGGATGTGCTGCGTCACTGACTGCTGCTGGAGAGGCTGGAAACACTCACTGATCTGCTCTCTCCTTCCTTCTTCTCTCTGCAGGTTCTGATCTCTGTAAAGTAGAGAACGGTCTCTGTGTCCTGCTGATCCTCAGAGGTTGAAACTGCAGCAGTTTGAGTCTAAAGAGACTCTGACTGGATCATGATGATGACCTCTGACCTCAAAGATTTTCCCTCCTGTTTATTTTCTCATGTCTGTCATTTAGTGTCTGATATTGTTTGTCTCTTTGGATCAATAAAGATCCGATTCAAACTGGGCTCCATTTAGAGGCTTCATGGAGTTTTGATCTGAACTGGATTCAACTGGAAAGTTGATCTTTTTTCTGTCTGGTTCATTTTCCTCCTGGAACCAGAAATGGTCTGAGAACCATGTTTCCATGGTTTCCATGGAAACATGGGAATCATTTCCAGTTCAGCTCTGAAGTCATGAAAGACTCTTCAAACCTCTTTTCTCTGCTGCTTCTTCCTTCTGTTGACATGAAAATGTTCCTCAAAGCTCCACAGATAAAAAGATGTTTTACTGTAAACAGCAGAGAAACTTCAGCTTCCATCACAGAAACCAGTTTAACCAGTTTAGAACCTGGATGTCGCGCAGAAACTCTGATCTTGGAGCAGTTTTCAGGAACATCCATCTTTTAATCTGAATAAATATACATTTATATTTTATAGTAATTCTAAAAGTATTTAAATAATTTAGTTTTTCATCATAGTCATTGATTCTCAGTGCTTTAATATTTCTCAGTTTGTTTTTGGTGGTGAACTTTTTCAGTTTCCAGTTAATCTAGAGAACATTAGGGGGAATGGGGACTCAATATGTCACATCAGGCTCTTTACTCTGGTTGTGCTGATTTATTCTGAATTCATGGGATAACATGGTGATTGGTTCATATTATTTTGTTCATATTTATTTTAATGTAACGTGGGTTCCTCTGTGTTCAATAATGAGCTAATAAAGTTTTTCATAATGTTTTTGGTGGGGGTTTTATGCATTTGATTTTGAACAAATATAGTAACTACATCTTTATTTTAATCCTCCATGCTGTTCAGCTTATTGTATTCGGATTAACAAAGAAATGAAAATATATTTTAAGTTTGTCTTTTGTTCAACAGTTTCTTTTAATAAAATCAGAAACATCAATTTCAGTTGATCTGAGAATTTTTAAGCTTCTAATTTAAAGCAGCAGCTTATTTTTGCATTATTTAGACTGAAGATGTTTAAATAAAATCCATGAGAATCAATTCATTAGTCGATATTGTTTTTCTTCCAAGTTTCTTAGTTAAGCTGATTCCAACTATAACAGCAGTTATTTACTTCCCGGTATTTTATTTTTGAAAGACCTCACAGGAAACGTATTTGTAATTTTTCTAACTTTATTGTAGTTGTAATTGCTACGTTTTGCCACCAGAGGGTCTGAACACACTGCTCAGGTCCACAATCCATTCTGGTCCTTGGTTGTCATGGTTACCAATAAAAAGAAGATTCGCTGCTAAATGATGCGAGTCTTTAGCGCGGAATCTAACTGGTTTCCAGCTTCAAACCAGCGGATAACTGATTCCCATTGAGATAAATGAAGGCAGATTCTTCTCCTGAGTTTATTTAAATGTTTTTTTTCTGTCAGTGTGAACTAGAAGCAGCTCCACAGAGTTGAAAACATCCCGTAGAGACTCTGAGCGGAGCTAGCGATGCTAACGATGCTAACAAACTAGCAGCATCTTGTTTTACATAGAAGCTGATTATCAGCAGCTGCGGATCTAAACTCTGATGCTGAACAGCAGCGATTGACCTTCAGTTCACTAATAGTCGATCAAAGCTTTATGATTATAGAAGTTTATCATTAAGCTCGTATTAATGATTTTAGTGTGTAGTTACATTGTGTCACCACAGGAGGGCAGTACATAGCGAGTAACTGGCAAAAACAAACCCAAAAATGTAAATAATCTTCTGTTTACTACAGCGCTCAAATATTTTAAAAAGCTTCATTGAGTTTTTAATTTTAACATTATTTACTTTTCCCCTTTAGATGGTTTTATCCTGCTCTGATCTCAGCTGGTTGACTTTAATCACTAATGAATATCTTTTTCGTAATGTTTATAGTTTTTCCAGACTTTGATTTCAAAACTACCCACAGTTAATTTTTTTTTGTAAGATTTTAACTGAATAAAATGTTTCAATAATTACATTTCCACCTGCTATTACTATTCCTAAGTAGCTGTTATTTACCTTGCGTTTTGAATTATTTTAATAAGGACTCTCCAGTTCTGATTACATAAAATACGAATCCTAACTTTTTTCAGATTACTATCTACAGAATTAAGTCAATATAACTAGTTATTAGAAACAGTTTTGTGAAAAGTCTAAAGTTGATCAGTTTTATGATGGTTGAGTGAATTCTTACTGCCATCTGGTGGTGAACTTTTGTAACTACAATCTTTCTTCTACTACATTTTTCTGCTCAGCTTATCTTTGTTTTAATGTTCACTTTTATCAAGTCAGCATATGTTAAAGCCGTTGAATAAGACTGAAAAAACTGTAAAGAGTTTAACACAGCAGGTACCTTTTATGATTTAAAACTATTCATTCCAAATATAACATGGAAAATGTGTCAAAATAATTTTTGAGTTGGAAAACGGTGGATATGACTGAGGAAGATTGTTAGTTTTTCTCTATGTAAAGTAGAGAAGTGGATAATGATGCAGCATTATCAGGGCTGCAATTCCCTCTATTGCCACCAGAGGGCGGAAATACCCCGCTCTGAATATACAGATGAGTTTGCAGAGCTGCTGCTAGTTACTGACTTCTGTAAAGTTGATCACGTTTATATCATTCTCATTATAAATATTATTATGGTCTGTCTGATAGAGTAACAGCGGATTTATTACATAGATGTGTTATTTACATACAGATAACACATGTATATATCCTAAATAAATTATATATTAATGTTTCTTGATTAAATAAATAACTGGTTTGCTTGCCAAGATGCTGAGTTTCCGGTGTTAAGTCATGAGAATATTTATGATTTTCCTTTTTTCTGGAAAACAGAATGGTTACGATAATTTGACTTCAGAGCCCAATTATATAATTTCTATCATATCCTACGAAAATTACACACTTATTTTTTCTGATAATTAATAAACTAACAAGCTAAAATGTAATTACGGGAGAATTTAATTCCTTGTGTTTTATTTTGAAAGAACTCAAAGGAACTGCTTTTCACATATCAGCTTTCCCGCTTTACTCTTGTTATAGTTACACACTGTGTCCAGTAGGGGGCAGAAATCTAAGTTGTCAGTTAGCTTGTTTCACGCTCTTGATCGGCTAATGAAGCCCTTCTTGCTTTTAAATCTTCTTCATATTTTAACATGAAATCAGTGTTTTATCTGTCAGTGTGAACTAGAAGCAGCTCCACAGAGATGAAAACAACCCGCAGAAACTCTGAGCGGAGCTAGCGATGCTAACAAACTCCAGCAGCGGCTGTGGTTCCTAAACTGGATCTACAGCTCTGGTTTTAGACGCAAAGATGCTGAGCTTCGGCTCTGAAGGTAGGAAAATATTTATTAAAAGTAAAATTATCCAGCAAACACTCAGAATAATGTTGGTGTTTTAGCTGCAGAGCCGCGAACTGAACTATTAATATCAGAGTAGGGCGGTTTCTGCCCTCTGGTGGACCCAGATAGTAACTACAGCTACTCGATAAAGTTAGAGGGTTTACAAACCACATTCACTTCCGGTAAGTACTTTCACATTAAGAGCCATAGAGACGAGTTCTTCTTTTAGGTTTCATTTGAAGTAAGATATTTTACTTCAGATGTTTTTCTCTCTGAAACAATTAACTTTTATTCAAGAGTGGAAATTTTAATTTTACTCATTTCAAAGTGACATAATTATCAATTCATAAAAGTATTTAAATAACATTAACAGCAGTCCCATCTCTGATCCAGATCTATTTCTGACCCGGTTCCATCTCTGACTGTTCAAAAGACCCTTAAATAGTTTGAGTTTGTTATGTACTATTGTTCGTATTAGGTGATTTCTGTTCGTCGTTACTTTTGCCACTTAAGGCATACCGTAGTTGGGGCGGCGATGACGTCATCTCATCGTCGTAGAAACCAAAACTGTTCCTGATATCACGGGGGGAGGTGGGGTAGCAAAGCCACTGTGCTAATACGTGAGAGGGCAGAATATGTGTGTTCACCTTATAAGTGTGCGTTATTGACGAGTAAGTTGCTATATTTGAGTTCTTTTTACTGAAGATAAATGAGTGATTTGAAGTGTATTGGTTTACTGTTATTTACCGTTAAGTCCGAGCTAGCGGCTATAAGTGTGTATTGTAGAGCGCTGTGCGATGAACTTGACAGGCGCAGAGGGATGGATATTAGTTCATTTGTTTAGTTCGTTTATGAATATTGATTCTGATGTTAAGCTTGTTTAGGCTTTATCAATTTCCTTCTTATTTGATCTAAGGTGTAACAGTATGATGTAATGTGTAACGGTAGAACATCTGAAACTTATTTTCTGTATTTCTGTTTATTCTAGGAAACCACACACACCTACACACATACTGAAGCACTCATCCACACCCACCAAATACATCTTGATGCTATTACTGCTGTTGGACTAAGATCTGTGACCAACTTGGAATACAGAAAGCAAAGGGATCCTGCCTCATGTCTTCCTTCTTCACCTGCTGCATCACATCTGGTCCTGAACTGAATCCCAGTCTAAATAGTGTTCTGACCGACACTCCAGGTTGAGAGCAGTGAAAAACCTGAACAGTGCCTTTAAACAGTCCTACAAATTAAGAGCACACTCAGCTACACTGACCATCCATCATTTTATCTGAGAAAAAATATTTTACATGTTTTTATCTTTTTATGTTCATTCTAAAATCTGAATAATAAAGTTTTGTATCATCATTGATTCTCAGATTTAATTTTTCTCAGTTTGTTTTGGTTTTTACTTTTTTAACCCCATATTTCATGTTTTGAGTTTTAGGACTCGATGTGTCTCATCAGGCTCTTTACTGAGATTTACTGATTTATTCAGTCCTCAGAGAATCTCTGGGATAATGTGCTGATTGGTTCATGATTGTTGTTTTTATAATTCTTCTAATGTAATTTGGGTTCCTCTGTGTTTAATGATAATTCAATAAAGTTTTATAAAATGTTCAACAGAACAATTTTTTTTTCAGTTCGAGAGCTAGTTAAAACAGAAACTTCCTGTTAAATTGATCTGAGATTTTTAAGCTTCTAATTAAGGCAGAAGTTTATTTTTATATTATTCAGACTGAAGATGTTTAAATAAACCATTTAAATAATAAATACTTTTGTGTTTTTTTCTAGGCTTCTTCATTGACCTTCTTCAAACAATTAGGGTTCATTTATTTTCTTTCCCAGTGTTTTATTACAAATATATTTTCAATGTTTCATATATATATTAATGATTATATTTTCAGGCCGTGATTCTCAATGTTACCCACAGTTCATCTTTTTGGGAGGATTTTTATTGAAGTTTTGTTATATATTCACTTATGAATCCTGTAGTGATTCTGATTTAACAACTTTAATGTAAATTGTTTTTTTTTTTCTTGATAAAACTGAATCCTGAATCTTCTAGTTTCTTCCTGAAATGATTTCCTGCAATAAAATGTTGGCTGGAAATGAGCTGAAAACTGAGAAAAACCTGAAAAGTTCAAATCTGACCTAAAGTTTTGCAGCTCAACTCACTGGTGATGCAAAGAGAAACATGAAAGTAAAAGTGTTTATTGTCACCTGAAAGGGGGAGGAGTCTAAGATCCTTCCAGATACTTAAAGTCACCTTGAAGGGGGCGGAGCCTCAGGTATGGATCAGGATCAGGACTAACTGGTTCAGACTCCATTTAGCAGCAGAGCAGAGTCTGGATCTGGTGAGTTTTCACTTTTTCTTGTTTTTCTATCTCTGGGTTTTCTCTCTGTGGAGGAACCAGAACTCGACCCGGTTCTCCTTCAGAACCAAGCTGCTGGCTTCATGGAGCTGTGGTTCTGGTCGGGTTCTGGTTTCCTGTTGATCAGAACCAACAAGCTCTGTTAAAGCTTCAGTTTCCTGTTGCTGAGCTGAACTGGTTCCAGTATCTTTACTGGTTCTGCTGCTCTTCCTCCTGATGTCAGAAAACGCCGACCTCAGAGACTCACATCTGGTTTTAGAGGAAGAATTGAGCCGAATCATTAAAAACTTGTTTCCAGGATGAAATTGTAGATTCTGGCTCAGCTTTGTGAATAAATTCTAGTTTGTCTCCTGCAGAGCAACACGTCCTGCTCCGTGTTTCTGTTCAGTTGTTTCATAACGAGCCTCTGATGACATTACAAGAGGCCTCATCTCAGACCCTCCCAGTAAACAGACTGGGACACCAGTGGGTCTCTGATTATGATTCATGTCTGCAACGTCCTCATCAGGACTGCTGCTCAGAACCTGTTTTTAAGCCCCGCCCCTTTAGTGCGGCAGGTAAACATTTGTTCTGTTCCAGGAATCTGGACCGACCCGTTGGTCCTGGTTCTGTAGCTCTGAGCTCAGTCAGAGTTTCTGGTTGTTTTCAGACTGGAGAAATGAAATGAACGGCTCAGCTGGGCAGATCAGCCAGAAATGATTTTCTAGAGTCGCACTACTTCAACATCAGATGCTTCTAAATAAAAGTACAAAGTACAGCATCATAAAAATACTCCTGAAATGCTATTTTCAAAAAAGAAACTCAAGTAACAGAGTAACTAAATAGTTACTACCCAATAAGCTCCAGTTTAATACACTGTAGAGTCAAACTGGGACCAGTAGGTCTTCACCAGTTGTGACCAGCTGAGATATGGGGTGTCAGAAGACGGGGGGTGAAAACTATTTCTAGATAAAGTTACTCCCATTGGGTTGAAATCAGTCCTGGTTCTGATCCAGGAGGATTTTGAAATGTTTCTCTTCAGAGGCTTTTATCAAGAAATAATTAATCTGACGCCTCTCCATGTTCGGCTGCATCTGAAAACTGTCCAACTTCTGTCCAGGGAGGCTGTCAGTCTGAGCTGATGGCATCATCTCATCAGAGTATTCTTTATGTATTTATACATATATACATATATATATATATATATATATATATATATATATACACAGACACATATATACACAGACACATGAATCAATAAAGAAGAAAAGTTGCTCAGAGGGATCAGACTGTAGTAAAACTTTCCTTTCTTACTAATAATTAGTGCAGAATACAGTAAATTAGTCTAAAAAGAATTTTTAGACTAATTTAAGAATTTATTCTTTTTAGACTAACTGTTTTTAAAAGTGGATTTATCTGATTTCTGAACCCAGCATCATGGATGATTCTTGTTGCTCTATTTAATGTTGAATTATTTCTAGACGACTCGTATATTAGTCAAATCCTCAGATAACATTGTGTCAGTAAACAATAACCAACAAGTTAACAGGTTTTAATTTCCCCGTTCTAAAACGATGTCTGGCCTTGTTGGATTGTGTTTCCAGCAAACTTTCTGATTCCAGCAAACAAAGCAGGAGGAAAACAAACATGAATGTCGTTGATGTTGAATCAGTTGAATCAGTTCATTTTATGCTGCAGATTCTGGAGGAAGGTGATCAGATAAACAACAAATACCTGTCCAGAAATGTTTAGTGGCTGACAGAGAAGCAGGAAGGAAAATGTTTGTTCTGTTTGCTGGAATCTGGATGGACCTGTTGGTTCTGATTCTGAAGCTGAGCTCAGTCACCACTCCTTGATCCTCCCAGACTCTCTGAAAACACACGATGGAGGTCAGTGATCAGGAACAGAGCAGAAATAATAATAAAGTCAACAATAATCTGATAAATAAGAAGGCCGTGTTCTGATCCAGATGTTTGGATTAAAGATGGAAGCTCAGAAGCTGCAGAAACTTGTTTTTTCTTTTCAGTTCTTCATTCTCTTGTTTTGGTTCTTTCTCTCTGATCAGACGGTTCTTCATCCTGCCTGCTGTGACCCGATGTTTGGATCTGAACCCGAGTGAAATCCTCCGTCCATCTGAAGGTGAGAAGTCGGAGCGTTCCAGAATCAGCAGCTCCAGCCTCTCAGATACAAACTGCAGGTTTTAATGGACCTGCTGAAGTTCTGGGTTAACTGGTCCAGTTTGTCTACTCTGAGGTTCTGCTGTGAAATCATGCTGCTGTTACCATGGTAACAGCTGCTGGTCTGCTCCTCAGGTGATGCTGATGTTCAGCCTGAAGTTCAGAGCACAGAACAGCATCATGGAGGAGTGCACGACTCAAAGTTATCAAATTAATTAGTACAAGACATTACAGCAACAGGGCAGTTTAAAGTTTTACATAATAAACAAAAAAGTAACTTTACATTATAGTAGAAAAATAAAGAAAAGTTATAAAAAGTTGTAATACAGAAAAGAGTTACTTTATTTTCTAGTTATTATGTTTAAAAGGCAACTCTCAACAGGCGAAGGCTTTTAGTTGATGTTTGAAGTTTGTTCCAGATTTGTGGTGCATAGAAGCTGCATCCAGCTGAAGTTGGTACCTCACCTGGATGCTGTGGTCCCTGAAAGCTGCTTTGTGACTCTTTAGCTGAGAGGAAATCCTGCTGAGCTGCACACAGAGGCTGACATGTTGCTGAGATCCCAGCTGGACCCGGTTCTGTCTGGAGGAGAGCTGTGGACCCGACCTGAGCTGCTGCTCCTTCAGAACCTCCTGCACACTGACTCCCTCCATACAGATTTACAATAGAGTCATGATGGGTTCAAGTTCACTATGGGAGCTAAATACGTTCACCACTTCATAGGAAATGTTCACTCTTCATTCACCTGATTCACTCTGATCCTCTGAACACATGATGGGAACCAGCTTTCTGCTTCCAGTTACTGGAACTGGATCACTGGGACTGACTGGTTCTGGTTTCTCTCTCAAAAGGTCCAGAAGATGGAAGATCTGGATCTAAAAGAACCTCCAGGATCCATCAGTCCATCTTGAGGAGTGACCGGTCCAAAAGATCATCCTCTAGACTTCAGTAATGAACCTGGACCCTCAGACAGAAAGTAAGAAACCAGTTTCTATCTGATTCATGTGAATCTATAGAGATAAAATATAAATTAACTGGTTGATCTCAGTGTTTTAATAAACAGTAACTTAATTTTCTTACTTATTAATTTAAAGTTAGACATGAAGGATGTTGGTCAGTAAATCAGTAGTTTGAATGAAGGTCTGAATGATTAATATGGATTAAAATGTTGCATGAAAACAGAAACAACCAAGAATGTGAAGAGCAACAATTCAGATTGTCTGTAAACCCACTGAAGCAGTGAAACCAGCATCTTCCAGACTGGGAACACTGGCATCAGTCATCAGACCAAATATAATTCAATGAAGTACTAAAAACAGAAATCATCAATGTTCTGAGGTTCTGTTCTGACCCAGTTTCTGGTCCCTTGTTCTTTGTGGACCTTCATGAACATGTTCAGCTCCAGCCTGTTGCTAGTGAATATTTCAGTGATGAAGAAATGTCTTCACAGGAGCAGCTTTAGTGAGGAGGAGCTGTGCTGTGCTTTGGGTCAGAATGTTCTGATGGATCCGGGCTGGACCAGCTGCCCCCAGTGTGGGAAACGACCCAGAACAGGATCCGGACCCACAGCCAATCAGAGCAGCCGTGCTTCAGGTGAGACTGAACATGTCCAATCAGAGCTTCTTCCTTCTATCGTCTCTGTGGAACCAGATCCACGTCTTTAGTTGAAATTTGGACATTTAAGGATTAAAAGTCTTTTTGTGTTAAAAAAATATCCACAAGATAAATGTACAAATTTCACTTTTTATTTTGTTTGTTTTTAAAATGATAACTTTTAATGTTCAGTCAAGATGTTCTCAAATTGATTCCCAAATAACTGTTACCTGAACTTTGGTCAAAGCATCATGTTCTGCTCATACTGCAGACATTTCACAGTCAGATAATGACTGAGTTTCCAGTTCACTCAATGGGGCTGCATCCTGACGGTTTTGGTGGTTAACAAAAGAAGATTACAGACTAGACTACAGACTACAGACTTTGCAGACTGACCAGGGCCGGACCAAGCCTCGATGTAAACTCAATGTTTCACAGTTAACAATATTAACCCCACTGTAGCCAACTCACTGACTTTCTTCCTATATTTAGCAAAATTTCAGAACAAGAAAAAAAAATTGGTATCGACCAAAATCAAAATCGACAGATCAGGATTTTAAAGCATAACTCCAAAAGATAAAAATTTAATTTACACCAGGTGAGTTTTTCTCTACTGAAATGTGCCCCTAAGCGGCTGCTAAATTTGCCTATAACCTTGGGCCGGCCCTGAGACTGACGACAGAATAACTTTCATTGAGTTTTCTCTAATTATTGAATTATGTTTCCTTCATCAAAGGAAGGAAACATAATTTCCATAATGAAGAAAAAACAAACTGTCCACTTTATTAGTCCAGTTACCTGTTAAAATATTGCAAATTGTTTTTATTTTGTTTGTTTTTCTTTCTTTTTTCAGATATTGTTGGTCAGTATCAGCCTGACCTTAAAAAGTCTCTGAAGACGATGTTCCAAAGTCTCTCTGAAGGCGTCGCTGAACATGGAAATAAAACTGATCTGAACCAGATCTACACTGAGCTCTACATCACAGAGGGGTTAACTAGAGAGGTCAACCAGGAACATGAGGTCAGACACATTGAAACAGCATCCAGGAAACAAGAAACAGTCAGAAGAGAAGACATCTTTAAAGTCCCACCTGGAGGAGATCAACCAATCAGAACAGTGATGACCATGGGCGTGGCTGGCATTGGGAAAACACTGTTAACACAGAAGTTCACTCTGGACTGGGCTGAAGGCAAAACCAACCAGAACATTGATTTCATATTTCCATTCACCTTCAGAGAGCTGAATCTGCTGAAAGAAGAAAAGTTCAGCTTATTAGAACTGATTCATAAATTATTTTCTAAAACCAAAGGAATCAGCAGCTTTGAAACGTTCCAGGTTCTGTTCATCTTTGATGGTCTGGATGAAAGTCGACTTTCACTGGATTTCAACAACAATCAGATCCTGACTGATGTTACAGAGTCCAGCTCACTGGATGTTCTGCTGACAAACCTCATCAGGAGGAAACTGCTTCCCTCTGCTCTCCTCTGGATAACCACACGACCTGCAGCAGCCAATCAGATCCCTGCTCAGTGTGTTGACATGGTAACAGAGGTCAGAGGGTTCACTGACCCCCAGAAGGAGGAATACTTCAGGAAGAGATTCAGACATGATGAAGAGAAGGCCAGCAGGATCATCTCCCACATCCAGAAATCCAAAAGTCTCCACATCATGTGTCACATCCCCGTCTTCTGCTGGATCACTGCTGATGTTCTGGAGGAAGTGATGGAGACCAGAGAGAGAGAGAAACTGCCCAAGACTCTGACTGAGATGTACATAGAGTTCCTGCTGGTTCAACTCAAAATCAAAGAGGAAAAGTATGATGGAGGCAAAAAGACAAAATCTATCTGGAGTCCAGAGAACAGGAAGCTGATTGAGTCTCTAGGAAAACTGGCTTTTGATCAGCTGCTGAAGGGAAACCTGATCTTCTACGACAAAGACCTCAAACGGTGCGGCATCAACATCCAAGATGCTGCGTTGTTCTCAGGAGTTTTCACTGAGATGTTTAAAAGAGAGAGAGGGGTGCACAACATCTCAGTCTACTCCTTTGTTCATCTGAGCATCCAGGAGTTTCTGGCT
>CAJVRI010000103.1:0-24179 GCA_911649635.1 Poeciliopsis gracilis
CTTTCTCCTTGTTTAAACATTTAGAGTCTCAGAAGACCACAGCTCTGGTATCTGACGCCATTCATCAACAAAATGCCTTTGTGTGTCCACAGGATCGTCCTATGCTGTCATTACACTGTAATTACTGTGACATGGTAAAACCTGTAAATCATTATGCTTGGGAATTAAGTAAGCTCCTCAGATTCCCTATAAATGTGTTAAGTTGTAAACAAAATAGTCAAAAAACTTTCCAAATAGCTTCATTCTAAAAAGTATAAATTCAATTCTATTCAAAAATACTTTATGAATCCCAAAGGATGTTACTGTAACTCCTGCCATCCATCTTCAAAGAGTTGCTGTAGATGCTGACGGCTGTGGGCAGGAAAGATCTGCTGTAGCTATTCTGAAGAATAACTGAAGACACTGTTGTTGTAAAACTTTCTCATGTATAGCATGCTCAGGGTTTTCTATGATCTTTTGATTTTTATGAAGAAAATTACTCTGTTGGTTCCAAAGTAATCTCCAGAACAGGATCAGTCTTCTTCATCCGACTCTTGAGCTTTTTTAAGTCATTGATTCAGAATTGATCTCTTTCTCCACAACGACTTTTTAGAAGACGTGCAGAAGTACAAACGTTGAAGGAAATACTGGTTTCCACAGTATCAAAGTCTGCAGTATCCTTTCTTTTAGATGGCTTCACTATTGCGACTCCAGTTCAGGCTGTTGTCCTGATGACTCAACGCCCGAGGTATTTATACTACTTTTGCTACATCCATTGTGATCTATTTGTGAGATAGTCATTGATACAGGATCCAGGTGAATGTTGCGGCCTCCACTTGTGTCTCTTGAGATTCTGACAAAGCAAATCAGACTAAGTTGTAATAAATGCACCTGAGAAATCAAATAACACAATCTTCACAGTGCTTCCTGCTTTGCTCTGAAGAAAGCGGGTTTGTTGAAGCAGGTATATTATGTTCAACTCACAGCAATACGCAAACTGCACAAGGCCCTGATATGTGGTTGTTTGCTTACACAGGTCTGCAGGAGTCTTTCTATGACCTTTGGCATTGTCGTTGATGACTGATGGGTGGGTCTTTTTTGGTACCAGAACAAGGCACAAAGTTTTCCATGACAACAGAACCTTCTCTTGGATCAAACCAAGGTTGAAGAGGTGTTATAACAATGTTCCAGTTCAGTCTCTAAAAATGCCTCTTTACATGACTTCTAAATGCAAAAAAGTGGGAAGGAAAGGGAACAGCAGCATCTCTGTCTGTACGACTTCTAAAATGTTGTAGAGAAAGAGATCAATTCTGAATCAATGACTTAAAAAAGCTCAAGAGCCTGATGAAGAAGACTGATTCTGTTCTGGATTGAAGACAAACTTATAGAAGCAGATGAGCCAATGTCTCACAGCTTTTCTTTGACCTACAGAAAAGCTGTGGGTCAAAGGAAGGTGGGATGTCTATCTGGGAGCAGAAGAGGATGATGATGAACTTGTTCCAGAATTGAACATGTTGAAGAATGTGTTCATCTCAGTGAACTGTCCAGAGTTATATCTATCTGATCCTCCTTTTGCTTGAAGCCTGTGAACTTCCCTGACCACACATTGTTCCTCTGTAGTTTGCTGTTCAGCTCCTTCTCATAGTTCACTTTGGTGTCTTTAATTTTGATTATGAGATGCTTCTATATATTTCTTGATTCCCTGTCTCCCTTCCCTTTTGCTCACTGGAGATTTGGGGTTTGTTATTTGGGAAGCATCTCACTGTGTTGGTGGGGACAGTGTTGTCCACACCGAAGTTTTCATAGTCAGTCATGCAGTCAGTTATGGCCTTTATTTCCTCTCCATGTTGCTGGCATAAAACATTTCAGTCCCTGGCCTCAAACAGCCCGACAAGGCTTCTTCAGCTTCCAATTTCTTACAGTTCTGTTCCCCTCTAATGAATGAGTTTATATTCTGAGAAGAGAAAAATAAGATTATCTGATTTTGTTTTACAAATGTATGAATCCTTAACATTTGCTGACAAGCTGTTGAGACGTTAGATTTGTGGAAGCCCTTTTTTGAAAATTGCAAATGATCTGAAATCACGGTATTAATATATGCTATTACTTTCGTGTGATGCTTTGCAATATACTCTAAATGCATTCAGCCTGGCTTGGATCCAACATCCAACAGGTTCGAAAACAGAACTGGTTGCCAAGTTTACTTTTGCTGACCTGCAAAAAGTGTACCCACGTTCATGTCAGTGTGCGAGTTCACTCAGATCTCCCCATGAACAGGTGACCAAGAATTAAAAATAGTGCATATTTCCTTTGTCTTTAGAGCCCACACAGTGCATAGAGAGTGCACTTGAGGTGCACTTAGTGAGTTTGTGTGTTTGTGACATCTGTGTGTTTGTGACCTCTGGCATTTTTGCATGCACAAAAATGCCAGAGTTAGGGTTAGGGTAAGGGTTAGGGTTAGGGTAGAATATATGCATTCATCATATTAGGGTGAATGCATATTCATCCTAATATGCATTCATGCATGTGTGTCCAAAAGTAACACAGGAACTTCGGGTTGTAAGTTTTTGTCAATGTTCACACACAGTTTTGTTTTTTTTAAGCAACAGATGAAAGTGCTTTTTCACATGTAAGCAGAGCAACTTAGGTTAACACCTTGAGTTTGTTGGTTGCATACGTGAAAAAAAAAAATCCTCCCCCACATGCTCACATGCTGCACCTTTTAGACCCACTTTGGTCAAGGATAGGGCCATGACGCAGAAAATAAAGAAGAAACAATCAATATATTAGAGGTTCAATAAATAAATAAATAAAAACCCTAAAACATAACATTCTGTATTGCACACGACTGATTTGTCTTTTGTGTCAATATGAATAAAAGTACATCAATGCATGACGGTGGAAAGTAGAACTGTTGTTTCCCTTTTTATCAAATTATTATTATTTTACCCAATTTTTGTACAGACCTGTTTAATGTCTTTGCACTGAGCTGGTCATATTCAGATACTGTACATTACAAATGCTCCAAATGTTACAATAATTATTTATCGCCATCTGCTGGTGAACTAAAGTACAACATTAAAATAAAAGGTAAACTGTTTTTGGTTCAATGCATACCCCTGGTAGATGTGTTATCTACTAGGAGCATGGTAGATAACACATTATATATCTATAATATATATATATCTATGACATTAGTTCAGTTAGTACAGACTGCTCATCTGGTGAACATGCGTCTTTTTGACTTCCTAGTTGAAAAAAAAAAATAGTAATTCACTGTTGAACTCTTTGGTAGATAAATCATTTTTAAAAATTGTCATTAAAAGTCCAGAACAAAGAAAAATGCAGTTGATTTCACTTTATAAATGTTCAGTTTCAAAAAAAAAAAAAAAAAATACAACTACAACAAATTTCTTCAAGCTGCATATGCTTCCCATCTAAATGTAAGTTCTTGAATGATCTCTTTTCTCTATATTAGTAAAAATAAGTTCTTCAATTTGTCTTTATGCAGCTTAATTTAATCTCGAGCTGTTATTACACTATGTCCCATCAAGTCATTTGTCTCAGCCTGCATAAAAATAGGTTTTATAGGTCCAATCATCAAGAACGTAAGTGCTTTATGCGAACATGTCAAGTCCTGTCAAGTGCATGCGGGATATTAAGTTCTCATTATACGTGCCAGTTTATCACTGTGCATTTGCTTCTCCAAAGACAAAAGTCAGAGGCATCAACGTCAATCTCAGTGAATCAATGCAATGATAGAATCACATCTTTATTGACTTTTATCTTTACAGAAAAAAAGTAACATCATTTATCACCAGATCATGCAAAGCGATATTGCATTACAAATAAAAACACAATACAAAACAAACAATAAATATCTATATATACTGTACCATAAATATGGAGCCTTAAATAAATAAATGTTTTACAAAAAATAAACTTCTTGGGGTGACACAAACAAATACAATATGCTAAAAATTTACTTTCAACAGTACTGCAAGAGGATAAGCAGACTGGTTGAAATTATCTGCATTAAAATGGATTGTATTCAGATTGTTCCCTCTTTTTAACAATGAAGGTTGGAGATGACCTCCAGGTTGTGTTAAATTCACTCCAACTACACAAATAAGATTAGCTACAAACCCAACACAGAACATCATGCTCCTGACGGCAGTTTAAAAGCAACCTGGACCCAGAACTCTTAAAATAACACATAGACAAATCCTTTATGTATGATATTATTTATATAAGGAGGACAGCGCTCAACAGTCATGTCGAGGTGTTATTGCACTACTGTCTCAACGTCTTTTGAATGAGAGTAATCAACAAATTACAATACTGCTGATAGATCTACACAGAGGTGAAACGAGAAATCACCAGTCACAGCGACAGACATGAGTAACTGTTTAAATGCATCCATTTAGTCAGTCAGTTACCTGCTCCCACACAGTACTGGTTCAACAAAGCCAGTTGCCTCAGAGTAAATGAATACATTTCAGTTTGTGATTGACCCAGGTCTGCACAGCTAGCGGACATAGCTGCGAATCGAGAACATGTTCACAATAAGGCTACAACATCTAGAAAGAGGAGAGAGGCAACAGAGGGCAAAACTCAACACTGATAGAGCTCCCTTCTGATCCAAACGTTAGGTTTCGAGCCACTTTTAGGAGACATGCACGACTAGTGAACACGGATGAACACGCACACATACATATATCCAACTCCCACACAAAAAAGATGTAGTTCAAGGCCTTTTTTAGAACAAAAACAGGGAAGTCAAAATGAGCCTGGCAATCAGTAGCCAAGGGCCAGAGACAACACAGCTGGAGATACAGAGGAACAAACCTTTTAAAGATGTTGTTTTACTATTCTTTTACTCACAAGGTGACAACATTTACAGTAGGGGAAACCATCAAACGTCAGATTAGGTAAAGTTTCTATAAATCTAGTCACTGACTGAAAGAGTTATGTCACTGAAAAAACTGCAAAATTGCAGCTGGATGTTTGTTTTCTTTTACTGGCTTATGTCCCTTTAGTTATATACGTTTAGATTTATATACTTTGTATAAATACTATATGTACAATCCATCTTATATCTCTCGTTACTTTCTACAAGTCATTTAATGTTCTATGTGAAAATAAATTGATTTTGTCTACTGTAATATATTATGTACAGTGCCTTACAAAACACTCATATCCCTTAATCACTTGCTGATTACATTTATTTACAATTATGTAAAAGATGTGTTTTTGTTGTGAGACACCGAATTTAGTTGAGATCAATAATCTGACAGAACAAAATTTGTCATAATTTGGCATTACTTCAAACATGTTTCAGCTGTGATCCTTTGCAAATTTTGAATATGAATCAATAGGTATTAGTGCTGTACATGCATCACTATAGCAGTGTAGCAGTTTGAGGTAAACTTGCACATAACAGAGAAATAATAAAAAATGGTTCACAGACTGACATTTTTTTTGCAAAAGAAGAGAATATCTGAATTGTGGTGGGGAAGTACAATCTGCCAGTTTTACTGTAAGCCACCTAAATAAAATCCAATGAACACTTGACTTCAGAGGTCATCCAATTGGTATGTGGAAGAATCTGCCAACAAGACAGCCACAGCTCAAATCTGGCTTTTTCCATCCATTTCAAATGATGCATTTCTTAGTGTTTATCTAACACGTCAATATCCTGAAGTTTGTGGTGTCAATGCAACAGAATGTGAAAAATATCAAGAGATACAAGTATTTTTTGTCAGGCACTGTATCAATGACGTAACTCCTTCAAGACAGTCTTTGATTAATCTTTGTCTCCAATAGGCCTCACTGTTACCTGCACTGGGGAGATAAGAGAGGCGCTGAACAGGAAAAAGGATGTGGGGAATAAAGTACAACTGACACACAAACTTTAATCTCAGACTGGTTCACATTTAATGTCAATCAGGAAATCTGGTCACTGGTTAAAAGGAGGACCAGCTTCAACAAGGGGTTGTGTTTGGTTGTGTTTAATCAGAGAAAAGGCTGGCAAAGGACTTTCGAAGGTTGCGAATGGTTTCAGCTTTTGCCTCTTCTTGGCCATCGCCACCGGTGCCTGAGACCCCGCGGAAGAAAGAGGAGTCGCTAAAGGCGTTGAAGGCATTGGTCAGGGACTGGGACTTACTGGAAGGGAGAAGAATGGAGGGAGGAAGGGAAGGAATTATGGGGTATTATAGGAGCATTAGAGGGAAAGGAAAAGAGGGGTATGTGAACATTAATGAGGGTATGATGAGGAAGTGAAAACAGAGATGGTAAATCTTTTACTGGAGAATAACAGGTGATTTGTTCATCTAGATAAATACTGAGTGTGAAGTTCTTGTTCTTGCATTATCCACAGCATATTGATAATGTGTTTCTTACTTCAGTAGAGGATGGGTCTTTTGTTGGGGCTGATCTTCAACAGGCGCCTGGGGATCACTGGATGCTGCGGGTGCTTCAGCTGGAGTCGGTTCAGGGTTTTGGGATGGAGAGGGTGGCTTGGCCTGAGCTTGAGCCTGGACGTTAGAGGAGGGCTGGTTGGATTTAGCAGGGGACTGGACCTGTGCAGGGTGGGTGGCATCAGACGCAGAGGTGGGTTCAGGGCCTTGGGGTTGAGGGCTGGGCTGGGGTTTAGGCAAAGCCTTTGGAGGAGTGGGAGACTGTGGCTTTGGCTGAAGCTGTGGCTTAGAATTCCTGCGAACAGGAGGGATCGGCTTTGCAGGTGGTGTAGGTTTTGGGGGCAGATCTTTAGGTTTTCCAGGTGATGCCGATGGAGAGCCTTGTGGCTGGGGTTTGGGCTGCTCTGTGGTGGCAGCAGAAGGTTTGGGAGAGGCTGGAGGGGAGCTTGAAGCGGCTGCTGGGGCTTTTGTTGGTGGAGAACCAGGAGCTTTGGCTGCTTTAGCTGGGGATGACGGTGAAGCTTTGGATGGGACTGCGCTGGGAGCAGAATCTTGGGCTGGCTTTGTTACAGAAGGGGCTCTGGTCATTGGGGGAGGCCTCGGCACGGGTGGCTTTGTGACAGAGGCAGCCTTTTGGACCGGGCTCGGTTTCTGAGCCTGGGGTGGCTTCTGAGCGCCAGCAGGTTTCTGGGTTTGGTCAGGCTTAGGTTCAGACGTTCTTTTTGCCGATTCTGCTGTTACATCCACACTCTGCGACTTCAGTGCCGCACCTAAAGCAATGAGAAATTTAGTAGTTTTATTAAAATACAGGTATGCATTCACACTTACAGCATGAATGTTAAAGTAATTTGGGCTTTTAGAACTGTTATTTTTCCACGATTGAATGATCTCAAAGATTGCGAGGCTGGAAATATATTTGGAGGAGTCAAAGTGAGGATTTCAAACCTTAGAACATTGTAACAGCTCTGAAGCATGGTGGTGGTAGTATCATGCTGAGGGACTGCTGTGAATTTCCAGATTACTTACTTCATCCTGTTTGAAACTTGGACACAACTGAAGGTTCCAACTGGACAAAAACTCAAAGACATTTTAGAAACTGGATTTAGATTCAGTAAAACAAACATTATCAACCTTATCTGAAATTTATCAATAGAGAAACTAAAAGCTTGGTTAATAACAAGACAAGTTTAAATGAACAGCCAATTCTGTCCTAAAATAATCCTCAAATAACTGAATGTGAAGCTTGTTGTTGACGACAAAAGGCAACACTTGAGGGTTCCACTTTCTCAGGGACATCAAGCACAATTTTAGTGTCTTATTTGAAGTGTATGCATATATTTGCACCTGGTTCAGTCGTTTTAAACCACTGTGGTTGAAAAATAAATGCACGAATTGTAAAAATTGTGCACCTTTCTTAGAAATTGAGGTTGCATGTTGTCATTCTTTCCTGGAAAAATAACATCTAAATAATCGAAGCACAAAATAATTTGACATTAATGCATCTAGTGAGTGTCTGTATATGTAAGTAACGCCTCAATAACAATAATAAAAAAAAACACATTACACAGAGAAAGAGAGCAAGTGCCTAACTACAATAAAAAGATTCGCATCAACATTTCAAAACCTCACACCTCTTGTTTCAGCACTGCAGCTCCAAAATCAGGCATATATAGCACTCACCAAAAACCAAAACACAACATAACATGCTCATTCAAAAACTGGCCCCTCAAATGTGCAAAAATCCAGAGCAATGCAAATGTAAACAGAGGAATAGAGCAGCTGCAACCAGCAGAGGGTGGAAGATCAGTAGTTAATTCAACTGCGAGGTAGCACAACATCTACAGTAAAGAACTGTGCAAGTTTTAGTACTTTGCTGAATGAAGTCAGCAATTGAATATAATAATAGAATTCAGAGTGACTCAAGCATTAATAGCAAAGCAACAACATCTCAAGAAGTTACACATGCAGAGCAAGGAAGTGACTGGATTGGGATGACGTTTTAGTGACGGATAATTTCCTTTCAGAGATTCAGGATTGAGATTTGACTTCTGAAATGCATTCAGAATGTACTAGAAAAAAAAACTGTACATTTTCTATCAATGCACTCTTGAAATACTTTTTTTTAGATCAATCTTAGTATGTATCCGAAAAGTCTTCCCAGAGAGTCACTGTTGTCAGACAGCTGAACTGCCTTGAGTCTTACATTTGTTCAATGGTTGCTTGTGATTCACGAAGCATAGAAACCAAGGAAAACATATGTACAAACATAATTGGAAAACAAGATACAATAATAATTTTCTTGGATACCAACCATTAGTTAGATTATTTTAGATTGTGATAAAATAATGCATTACTTTTTAAATTAAATCAGAATATTTTAGGTTAAAGAGATTCAGTTATATAAACATTTTTTTTATTATTATTTTTAATCTTTTTTTTATGAACAAAGAAAATCTGTAAAATCTTTTGTTGAAAATATTGCATCAGCAATTGACTGGTTCGGATCCAAGTAAATAAGATAGGATAATGTAGAGGAACAGAATAAGGATTGTATCTAAAATCTAAACAAAATTAAAAAAAAACCACACTGGGGTTTGCAATTGTCAAAAGATGCAATTGATACCTGAAAATTGTATACATTAAAAGGAATTAAAGAAAATTGAGTAAAAAGTATGTATTTTAACCACAAAAACAACAATCAGATGTTTACCAACACATGAAGCATCTGCACAATAAATTATTTAATATAATAAAATTACATTAATAAATATTTATCCATGGATCAGTTTACAACAGTAAAATAGTTTTTACGTAAAACTTCAACTAGAAACATAATTTAATGCAAGTTGTAAATAAATCTAACAGCATTTATTTCACACCTGAATACAAAAGTTAGACTCAATTTTCTCTTAAAATCACCATAAGACATTAAAAATCAGCTTTACTGAACTAAAGTAGCACCAGATGATGTCAAAACATTCACCACATACATGCAAAACAAGGAATTGTAATTAATGAACATGCAAACACACACTCATGGATAAATATAGCAACCCCACAAAAAGTAGATTTAATTCGACTGTGAATGCCACTGCTTTTGGTAGCGACAGTAAGCATCAGTACATCGATCCTGAGTAAACACCGCTAAGCACAGCTGCAGAACACATGAAAGATGATTCCTAAGTGCTCCAAGATGCCTATTAGCTTGGTAATTTGACGACACAAGAAGAAATGAAAATTGGTCATAGCTTCAAAGGACAGCTGGTGATATTTTCTCCATTTAGACACAAACGACTGCACCAAATACTGTCAGAGCACAGCTGAAGTCAGAGAAGCCAACATGACGCCAGAGCATTAGTTTGATGCAGTTATGCCAACATTACTATCTTCAATGAACAGGAAGCGAAATGAAAACTTCTCTTTCTCTGATAAGACACTTGTGAAAATGCAAAAACAAAAAATTAAGTCACTATAGTTGTCATACCAGGACAGTAGATGTCAGCTCAGAATTGTGGAGAGAATTAGCTATCCAATACTGTCCTGTCATCACTTCTAATTCTCTGACTAACCAACTGATTTTTCATGCTGGTTTATTCAATAAAACTAAAACGACATGACCAGAAAACACAAACACACTCAGGTTGGCGTTTCTTACTTTTCTACACAATCAGGCAGCTTTTAGGACTTTTAGCAGCTGTGTTAGGAACCACATTCCCTCTTCACTATATGCAAGTGATACTGAAGATTGGAAGCAAAAATAATGCAATTACTGAAAACAAAACCTACTGAATCTAGTTTAAGGTTCATCAGAGGCCACGTTGCCAATAGGGCAAACACTGAACTAGTGGTCCAGTCAAATAAAACCAAAATTAAGTTTTTTGTTATACATCAAAACCATTTTTATAGGGGGAAACTAAAACTACACATTACCATAAATATTCCCTCCTCACAGTAAAATATGGTTGCAGCAATGAACTGGGTGGATGTTTTTCTTCAGCAGGGAAGAAAAAACGTTTCAAACTAAATCTCATTTAGAATCTCTGGCAAGAGTTAAAAAATGACTTTTCCAGACCATTTCTGTCTAATCTACACCCTTATATGTGTAAGGCCAACAGGCCAAACACAAAAAAATCCCCAGAAATTTGTGGTTGAAACATGACAAATGTGAAAAATTTTATGTGGTTTGAACAACACTTTTGCAAGCCACTTTTGATCAACCCAGTCCAAACTGTAGCCACTAAAAAGTGGCTGATGTTGTCATTCGGTGGCCTCGCACTCATGGCAATATGCTTTAGCGAGTAGCTTCACTGTTTACTTTAATCACTGGCAACATAAAACAAAAGTTACAGGACATGGAGAGATAATAAGTGCGGAACATGACCAGGATTTACTGAAACTACCTGTGCAACCGGAGGATTCACACAATGGCACCCAGGAGTTTGTTATGAACACTGACTCTGTAAATGTTCCCATCTTCCCCCTTGTGGCAGTACTTAGTTTGTCAGTAAATGACAAGCAGTTGGTTCAAAATCTCCTGTCGCGTGTTTTCTAAGCCTGCTTCCACCCTACAGCTGCAGTGCTTTAATTGTGAGAAGTGTTCAGACAACCTTGAGGTTGAGGACGTTGGCCTGAGCTCCTGTTTGGATCTGCCAGGCCTTCCTTAGCAGAAGCAGTCTGATGAAGAAAAACAGATGGAAGAAAGAAAGGAAAGATATGGATGAGTCAGCTGTGAACTGTGGAGAACTCAGGCTTTATGTAAGAGTTTCTATATGTTATTTTTATTTGCATAGCAGCTAGACTTGCACATTTTTGCTCAAAATGTTAATGTGTTTCAAAAGTTGAGCATAGCCCAAAATTCTCATTTAGTTTTATTGCTTAACTTGCAAGTGCATTGGGAACACTGCAATGAAAATATTTATGAAATCTGTTACCAGCCCACAGAAAGTGAGAAAAAAGAAATATTAGCCTGTTGAGAAATTGTCTGCATTTCTATGAAAACAAGTATCTTATCAAACTAAACATACCCGGAGTCACTGAACTAACATCTAGTTGCATAACCAATTTTTCTGAGAACTGTTTTACATGTAGGTTTCTTGGAGTTGACCCACTTGTGGCACCTGTGAACAGATGTTTCAGTCCAGATATTTCCTCATTCCTTGGTTTTGATTGATGCAGAATTTTTGATGTCATTTGACAGGATTTTTATGAGATTAAGGTCCAGGAATTGCCTGGTCTCTCCATAACCTTAATCTTGTTGGCGTGGAACCGAGATGCTGCTGGCCTACTGATGCGTTTGAGTCGATGACTTGTTGTAGCACCTATTTTTGAAGATCTTCTATTTCTGTACTCTGGTATCTTTAGACCTTCTTTAATCAGCTGATCTTTGAGCATTTGCAATTTTTCAATCCATTTAAACAATAATTTCTTGAAGTGTTTCTGGTTTTGGTTTAAGTCTGAATGTCATGACTTCGGGTTCTGCTCTTTCTCTAGTTGTCATAACCGTAAAATTATTAACCATGTAGAAATATAAATTCTATTAATAAACAGTGATTTATCAAGTTAGTAAGAGTGATATCTTGAAAAAAAAAACAAACAATACGTTTTCTGACAGATTAGCACTTTCGTTAAAGAACAATTCAGTCACCTGCTGGGGTTGCACAGTTGTCGGCTTCTGGCCTTGAGGAGAGCGAGCAGGCGAGCGGGACGCACTGGATGACCTGGTAGTCAGCGCTTGGTTCATCTTAGCCACCACCACCTCAGAAATGAGCTGCCGATCTTCCGCCTGGTGATCGCCAATCAGCTGCATAGATGAGCCCACGACCTGGACAGCAGGATACAAAGGATCATAGACTCCAGATGTTCTGTGTGCATTTCTAAGATAAAAAAAATACCGTATTTCATTTCAAAAATTGCTACAGGGTTGTTTCGTCTTATTTTCCCAATCAAGTTCTCAACAAATCCACTTTTTCAACTCTCAGAGAAAATATCTGTATTGGCAATAATTTTTGCAGATCATCAAGGAAAAACTCCTTAATAACCTTTAATTGAGTTCTCTTTCAAGTTGCCATAGAGGAAACTGGACATATAAAAGCTCCTGTTGGATCTGGTTTCATTATTTTAAAAATGTAAAAAAGCAAACAAACAAACAAAAAAACGTCCCTGTGAGAAGTAAAAAATGAAAGATAAATGGACCTAAGAGTTGACCCAGAAAACTGGAGTTCAAGCCGTGCCACTGGTGACCTTTATGCAACTTGTCCCGGAGGAAGAGTTTGGGACAGAAGGGGGATGTGAAGATGGAGGAGAACTACTCTGGAAACAATAATTATTTTTCCTTTGTAAGAATAAAACTATTCAATGTAGATAAATCCTAAACATATATTGTTCATCTTTAATTCTATCTATGTTTTTTTAATGAAAATATTGCTCTCTTGACCGGCCTGGCCCTATATGGCCCATCAAAAACAACTTTATCCTTTCAATTATTCAAGAAATCTTTTGGATTTTAGCTTTATTGTCCAAGAACACTCAATCATTGAAAGCTTTCTGCTTTAGCAATGTACCATGTTTAATTAGAATTTCATTTAATAACGTCTATGAACACAAATTTTATAAAGCATACTCTCATTACTCATTACCACAAGCTAAATTTTGGTCAAGCTGTTAGTAGCCAGCAACCATAAAGATGACTCAGCATTTTCCATGGATGGGCTGCCTGAGGTCTCCAAACGGTTATGAGAGTCAATACTAATTGTGAAACTGCATTCAGGGTGAAGCAGCTTCGTCTGAGCACTTCAGTAAGAGTCCTGCACACTCTGCACACTTTCTGAACAGCACATTGAAAACTTAAAGTCATAAGTCCCCAAAGGACCTTCGCTAAACTTCAGATTTGTCCAGTTGTTCATTTTTGATGTTCTGTTGCTCAAAACTGCTCATTTTTTAAAATACCATTATTGTTGCTCTTCCCATCTTTAGTTAACTTGCAAAAATATTTCCACCGCTGAGTCTTTGCACATTATCCATTGTTACAACCACATACCCCAAAGTATTTTTACTTGGATTTATGTCACTATGCCAATGAGTTGATACTTTATACAACTGCTTTATACTGTAATTATGATCAAACCCAGGTTAAGAACCTCTGAGTTAAGAGTCTTCAGCCAAACATACAACAACCAAAAGCTAGTCTTTTTTTCTTCACTTCCTCTTCTTTGTTTTCCAAACCTGCGTTTGTCCCAGTAGTTCTCTGTCTGACCCTAAAAGCTCCAGATTGTTTTTCAGTTATATCTTCACATCCTCCATTGTCCTTTCAATGTCTATGTTAAACCCTTAATAACTGCTGCAAAAGAACTTGCACACATTTAATGCCCAACTTCATTTTAATGCGTTGCCATTTTATATTTAGAGCTGACGCCTAGGGTTTGGCAGTTTTGATGGTTTCCACATAGAGATGTTACCGCTAAATGGTTTGTTTTAATAAAAAAAATATTATTAGCAGAGCACATTGGTTTATATATAAAAAAAAGTGTGGTTGCAGCAATCAAAATCAGCAATATGCTAAAATGCACAGGACAAAAAAAGCAGGATGAGTAGAACAGACAGAACATTTTGTTGAGAAAGATCAACAAGACCAGTTTTTAAATAAATGATTGCACAAAATATCTAGTTAGCATTAAATACTTCAAGTTGTGTAAGGTTAGATTTAATTAAAGCATAAATTGTAAGGCCTCTGGAGTTTAGATCAAGTCAGGCAGAGTAATGTTGAATGATGAGGAACTCTTGCAATCGGTACTTTAAGCTGTGCTTTGTAACACTATTCTTATGAAAATGTGATGACATTTTACTACTCAAAAAAAGGAAGGAGCAAATACAAATTCAATTTGTCACGTTGAAGCAATGTCGGCACCTTTACACCTCAAAGCTCATTTGAAAGATTTATTCTCACCTCGGTAATGTAGTCATTGCCATCCTTACCACAGATGGCTTTAACAGCACAGATGTCCAGACCCCCAAAGATGTCTGAGCAGGTGTCGACCCACAATTTATACCTGCCGGAAAATAAAAATGTGTTAATTAATACACCTGAAACCCTTATTCTGTGCCTTCAGAAAATATTGATGAATGTTTTTTCACAAGAAGCAGAAACGTGAATGAAGACAGAAACAATTTTGTTCTTTTGGCTGACTAAGAAAAGATTTAATCTTGTGCACTGTCTCAATAGAAGTATTGATTTCTTAATCAGTTTAGCTCAATTTGCCAGTGCAACAGTTGCCCTTATTATCCTCTTGACAATAAACCCTGAGCAGCTGATCTTTTGCTTTAGACTGACTTTGCTGTCTTGAAGACTGAACACAACCAAACTGTAGTCAAATAGAATCAATATTAACTGAGAGGATATTGATACTGTACTAATTGGGGTAATTAACTTTTTGCAAAGCAGCCAGATTTACTAAACAGTCTACCCATAAAGGCACACCAGCCTGCATATGTTAAATGTTCCCCTGCTTCAGCACACCTGATTTCAGTCAGCAGCTGATTAGCAACCATCTGAATCAGGTGTGTTAAAGCAGGGAAACGTTTAAAGTTTGCAGAGCAGTTTGCTTTGAGGCTGGTAAACACAGATGTATAAAGTGTTAAATAAATTAATATAATAATAATGGTTGAATATTGTAAATTTCATAAGGAGTTATAGCATCTTTTCTGGACAGGACACAATAGAGGTGAAGTATGTAAAAGAAAACAAATAATTCAATTACATGTTTGAAAGGGAATATAAAAACTCAATTCCTGGAGAGCAACTAAAATATTGGTTTTAGCTGCTCTTGATTTATAGCATCACTGCTTAATATAAATATGCACTACTCAAAAAAATAAAGGGAACACTCAAATAACGCATCCTAGATCTGAATGAATGAAATATTCTCACTGAATACTTTGTCCTGTACAAAGTTGAATGTGCTGACAACTAAATCATTGTTGATTGTCAATCAGTGTTGCTTCCTAAGTGGACAGTTTGATTTCACAGAAGTTTGATGTACTTGGAGTTATATTGTGTTGTTTGAGTGTTCCCTTTATTTTTTTGAGCAGTATATATTGAATATATATTTACTGCAAAAATCAATGCATCATAAATTTGAAGTGAATTCCCAACATCTCTGTGTTTTTCCAGGAGTGACCTGGTTTAAAGCTGAATGAATCCCCTGCTTTAGTGCAGTATGACTAACTGTGATGTAACGCAACCGGAGCGACGTGTGCAACAGCCAGGCCAGCTGGAGCATCACTAATGCAGAAGCTCTGCTCACTTGTCAGTCATGGCTACTTGTTCCAACATGGCAGATCCGGTGTTGCTTTTCCAGTTACCAGAGATGGATGTTCGCCTGAAAATGGAGAGAAAATTGGATGTTAAATTAGCATCAACATAAGCTTTCAGTTTGGAAATGTCAATTATTTAATATCGAGCTCCAAAAATTTTACAAAAGAAAGCACATTGCTCATTCCTTTTAGTTTTTTGCGTAATATCATTGAACTCCATCCTCTGAACTGAAGGCTTTCAATTGTTCCCTCAGAAGAGATCACAGTGTTCTCTGAACTGTTCTGAACACAGACCTGCAGAGGTCAGGCAGAATTGTACAAACAACGAACAAAGCGAAGGACTCACATATAAGCTTTGTAGTCGGCTCCAATTTTTTGGACCCTAATGTCGTACTTGGCATCTACAAATGGCTCTGTAGTGCAGTAGGTCTGAGTGATGGCCACCACGCTTGCAATGTCTTGGAAATCACTAACGTTGTCCACCTTTACCTGCAGATCAATGACATGTGATGTAGAAAAGTTTATTCACATTTATTTTATTTGCAGTTATTTGCTATGATGAAATGATTAAATTAATTTATAGGTTTAATAAAAGTGATGAGTCAATATTAGATATGACTGAGAGGATGTCAATGCTAGGTTGCCTAGTAGCAGGATATACAAGAATAAAATTAAAGATAAAGAGTAAATGTAAGTATGTTTCAGAGATAATGAAGATATATGGGTTTTGGTGTAGTTTTAACTTCAGACAATGTCATTGTGCCTTTAACTTTCTGTCTGCTCTTTCTTTTTTCAATTTTGACTTAAGTTATTAAAAACATAATTGCGAAAACTCTTGCATATTGTTTCTTGTATGTCTGGCCGATTCAAAAACAAATAATGCAAGACTCAACATTTCCGTACCTTCCCCATACCAGAGTGGGCATGTCCGATCTTCACCACTACTGGGAAACTTGGTGTTGTAATCTGTAATGGAAAAGTTAAAGCAAAGTATGAATAAAATTGAATCGCAGAAAGTGACAACTGTTCCCCCCCCAAGCAAACAGCGGAAAAATCCAGTTTTAGAAAGTAAAAGATAGTTTTACAGATTGTAATTTATTTTTATTTTAATCCTTAAGAGGTTTTCACAGTCTATATCTTTTAGATAAAATCATTTCCTTCCTAAGCCAAGAAGCAAACAGGAAGCACAAGAAAGGAACGAGACAATAAGTATTAAACATCTCAAAGCTTTTTTCATAAAATCTGTTTTTAATGTGGCTATTAACAGGAATGCCAACCAAATGTTGACAACAATACAAGTAATCCTGCACTCATCCACAATAACCTTTTTTATTTACAGTGCAAAACTCCACTGCTGAAGAAAAAGCAGTTAAAATCAAACCTGTGCAATTTATGTGGTCTGTGCAATTCCACCTTTTTTTATTTGTATTATTTATGTATTAATTTCTTTTGCTTTTTCCATAGGTGTAGATTTCTTGTGTTGTTAGTGATATCTAGTTTATATTTCATGTCACTAAACCAGTTAGAATTATTTTACTGAGAAAATAAGGGCATTCTTAGTATTGTTTTTTCCTTATTATTTATGCACTGCACTTGAAACACACTTTTAAATTTTTGTGGATATGATGGCATACAAGTGATGCTGAATATTTGCTATGAATGCTTATCAGTAGTAAAACATATTTGAAGACAATGATAAGTTTTTTTTTCATAAGAATTTGAACATAAGGATGAAAACTATTCTATATGAATGAGAATTGTGTTCAAGTTACTGAAATTCATCTCTTGAAGAAAACAAAAATCCTTGGGATGAAAATAGAAAATTAAGGATTTCATTCCTTTGGGGATATTTTTTTTGTTCATAATTTAACCCTTAGTAGAGAAATAGAAGAGATCTGAATGATTTTGACCCTTTAAAAGTGACCAGAGGAGATGACAAGCTTCAAAAAGAGAGCAAAGAAGAAGTTACAGGATGCCAGCTTTTTTCCCTGCATTTCAGGAGGCTGTCCCTAAATTGTTGAGCGCATAAGAGGCTCCCTGTGTGCGACCCTCTCAGCATTCAAGGCCAGAGTGTGAGGGGATTGGACTATTGTGAGTCTCTGTGTGTTGTCTACAGAGAGGGGGAGCGCGAAGGAAGAGAAAAGAGAGCAGCAGTAGCTTTCAACTCAAGTTATTTGCTGAAGCTTGAATTCAGAGGTGCACTTTAAACTTATGAAAACATTTCTATCCACAGCAGCGTCCCAGCTCTCCAGAGCTCCTCTTATTTCTTCGACCCCACTGTCTTATCCGCCGCGCACCCCCTCTGCCGACTGTCGGCCTGACCTGCTTCCCAGGGAACTCGACGGGACAAGAAGAGGCTGCAGAGCATTCATCAAGTGGTGGAACAGTAAGAGGTAGCCAGAGCCACCATGGCCTTGTCCCAGGAGAGAAGTGCGTGTCTGGGGCTGGTGGTGCTCCTTTTGCTTGGTGCAGGCATGGAGGACATTGTGGAGGGATGTAGTTGCCACCCATCACATCCACAGCAGCTCTTCTGCAGCGCTGAGATTGGTGAGTTAATTTGTAGTAAACTAAAGATGGTTAAACTTTACCTTTGATGTAGCAAATATACAACATTCAAGATTGAATTAACAAAAATAAAACAGCAATTCTTTTTAAAAGAAGGATTTTTTATTTGAATGTTTTGCTCATTGATCAACTTAGTCTGAATTGTAACAGGTGCAAAGGCCAAATTCACAGAGAAAACAAATATGGTGATAGATAATCAGCTTCGCTGAAGCATTTAGGCAATCTTTGTCAAATTTTACCTACAATTAAAATACAACCAGGAAGATAAACTTATACTCATAAAACTGTGTGAAAATAACTGTAAAGATAAGTGAGAAGAACTATGTGGCATCAAAAGTGGCATTTTTCCATTTTATTTCTCTGAATCCCACATAAACAACCCTTAAACTCAATCGTTAAAACAAGCCAACTTTCTATTCATCTGTCTCTCTGCCCAGTCTTACCCCCACTTTTTTTTCCTTCTCTAAGCTTAAGCCAAAACTAACACTCTGCTTTGAATTTGAGTACTTGGCTCCAGAGTGTGGAAGGCTCGAGTATGTGCTTCTGTCAAAGGTTAAACTCCAACAGGGAGAAAAAAACAAGCAGATAAAGAAGAAAGAAATATCTCTTTCACTCTTGATTTTTAATTTATCTGCAATCCCCATCAGGTTTAGAGGGTGAACGTTTTTTCTGAATTAATTTAAAAAACTGTTACATTGAAATGGAAGCGGAGCTTGATTAAACCCGTGTTACTGAGATGAGATTGAAGCTTTTGGGAGGATTTGTTTTGTGGCAGGATATTGCACATCAGTTTTGCCCTTCATAACTGAGATGAAGGTCCACCAAGTACAATTATTCTAAATTGAAAGTGACAGTGTTTTCAGGCAGGCTTGCTACTGACAAAGAATCTAAAGAAGCAGAACTGATCCGATCTGCAGCTCTAAGGACAAGTTTCATCATCAACCATCCAAAACCCAAAACAACCTCAATTAGACAGCTTTACAAAATAACTTTAAAATAAAAATCATTTTAAACTATGTATCATCAAAAACTTACTTTGACCTTTCAAAGAAAACAAGTAAGCTAATTAAAATCCCTCAAATAGTCTGGAAATAGTTATTCTATTACAGCAAACTGTCACTATAATTACTGGTAAAGCATGCCTAGAGACCTTGCAGCCTATTTCTTTTAAATTCATTTTCCCTACAGAAAAAATGTTCAGTAAGCATAATTCTTTACAGTTGGAATAAATCACAAAGTATCACAAAATTATAAAAAAAATGTGCTACATTTTTTAGCATCTTTTAAACATCACTTGGCTCCATACAATCTTTCCTAATTACAAATTTTACTGAGTTTTGTTAGATGTACCAAACATGATTTTATGGCAGATAAATTAATCTTAAAGCAAAACTATGATTTGTTGTTTTGCAATCACTTCAATAAAAGTAGTAAATTTGAAACAATACTATGAAAAATGCTGCTTGAAGTTCAAGTGGACAAGGTACATTAAAACATCCTGTTTTTGTTGAGTTTGAGGCCTTTTCTTTTTTTATTTATCTAGATTCAGAGCAGAGAAACTGTTTCTTTTGTAATTTAAAGTTGGATTTTTTATGCTTGTTGGTGACAGACTTTATTAATCTTGGTGCACTTCTCAATTTATGCTGCATTCATTTTGTCACAGCTTGTATCTGTGAATGATGTCACGGCAAAGTTGAGCATTTTCGCCTGAATTGCAGATCGGGCTGCCACAAGTCATTTGGCAAACAATTTGTTTGCAATTGGATGTTGCAGCTCTCACTTCATATACATCACACACGAGCACAGCTACCATACGCTGCGACTGTGATATAACTTATCTCATGCCATGTTACGTTTGCCTCATTATATGACTATTCAAAGATTCCTTGTATTTTGAATCAATAGTTTTCAATAGATTCAAAATTCTGCTTTTCTATCTACTGATGGCATTTAGGTGAGCTGGACCTCTAATGTTCAGGTGTTATAAGCATCTCTGTGATTTTTATTTATTTATTTTTTGTACTTTAGTTTATTTAAATTGCATCCTTTTTCCATGTGCCTGAAAGTTTTTAAGACACCACAGATGTTCTTTGGACATAAGCTGTTTTTTTTTTTTTTTTTTTTATTTTCCAGTTAAATCTTTAACATAACAATCTTTAATAGTCTTTTGTTTAAGCCTCTTAACAACAACCTATGAATTGCTTAAACATGAACGCGAATAAAACACAAAAATGCATCTTATTTGCAGACAACTTATCAAAGAAGAAACTCATCATCTCATCTCAGTGATGTTTTTCCTCATTGTAGTCAAATGTGCAAGGACAGGTCAGACTGCAAGGTCAGAGATAAAAAGATCAGATCTAAAAGTTATAAGGACAATGTCTTTAAAATCTTTGTGAACATCAAAAAGTGTTCACTTTGGAAGCAACTGATAATAAAAATCCCAAAATCTGACCCTGGGACCCTTTGTTTGACTGGCTGCTGAGGCTTGGATTTGTTTCAGTTCTTAACGTATTGATCAATCTCTGAATCGACAGCTAGACTGTTTTCAGGTAGAAAATAACTTTCTGGTATTATGAATAACAAAGTCCTAATACCCTTCGAGTATTTGGACCAAACTGTCTCACTTCCTGGTGTGTGTGGTCACACCCTCCAGGCTGTTTTCGGAGCACAGGCCGGTGGTGGCCTTAAGTTGACCTGACAGTGCTGTTGGAGTCGACAAGCTGTGTGAATAAAGCTGTACATCTGAGTAATATCCAAATGTGTGCACAAACCCTGGATGATTCCTTGGTCAATGTTTATTCGACATTGTGCGTGTGCATGTGTGTGTTCGCTGGATGGAGGCCAGTCCATGCGAACACAGCCTACTCCATCTCTCTCTTTCTTACCCTCCAACTCACCACCTCATTTCCATGTCTATAGGCTCTGTCTGATGGTCTGCATACTAACAATATCAGTGTGAAAGCCCACTGACAGTCCAGCTTTGTGAGCATGACAAGGGTGCTGATTCATCTGGGAGGGGGGAGTTACTTACTACATCAGTTCTCATGGTACAAGTTTGCAATATTTCTTTTTAGTGATATAGACGTGCAGCAGATGAACAGGCACTCAGACTTTCCAGGTGTGGCTGTTTTTCTAAGTGCATAAAACAGCTGCAGCAACTTGAGTGGGTATCTAAGATCGGGCAGGTGGATGACACTTTTACTGAATGACAAACGCCTGTAAAATTTCATTGAGAAGAATCATTTCAGCTGGAAACAACAGATTTGGAATTCAGAAATGCTGTGTGGATGTTTTACAGCAGGAGGGATGAATAAAACAGACGACTTCACGAAGAAACAACATCAATATTCAAGAAAAAGCCTAGAGCTTGGATGTAAATAAATATCCATAAAACGCTTTACCCAAGTCATAAAAGTAAATAGAAGGCAGTGAATGTAAATTTCTGAATTGTGGAAGTAAGAAATAGAGGTTAATACATTTCTCTCTTGTTGCTTTAATACACTGCTCAAAAAAATAAAGGGAACACTCAAATAACACATCCTAGATCTGAATGAATGAAATATTCTCATTGAATACTTTGTCCTGTACAAAGTTGAATGTGCTGACAACAAAATCACTGTTGATTGTCAATCAGTGCTGCTTCCTAAGTGGACAGTTTGATTTCACACAAGTTTGATGTACTTGGAGTTATATTGTGTTGTTTGAGTGTTCCCTTTATTTTTTTGAGCAATATATATGTAGTAAAACGTTTGTATTTAAAAATGAAGTTTCACCAAGCATTTTTTATCATATGTATAACCTACTACATTCTGCAAAGCTTTTAGCTAAATGATTAATTACAACAACACAGGTAGTGTTACCTGCTGCCACCTTGACTGTTAAGATTACATATTGGGACCAGCAGCCAATAAGCAATTGTTTCTGATTATTCTCAGCTCAAAAAGGAGAAATGACAGCATCTCTTATGGTAAAATGTTGCATTTTCCACATTCACTTTATTCACAAAACTATACATTTAAAGTGAAAAAAAGTAAAAACTGTTGTTACCTGCATTTTTACATTTAACACGGCGCAAACCTGAGCAGAATCTGTTTTTTTTATCTTTTTATAAATGATTTTTAAATAGTAATAATAAAAAATGCTATAATATAATCTTACAGTCTTCAGGGATAGTCTTTTAAATTTTTAATAACAATGAATTTTTATTGAATATTTAATTTCAAAATTAGACAAATTAAAAAAATTTAAAAAAGTTTGACCTCTTTTAATAAAATTAAATTAAACTTGCCAAAAACAGAAAAGCAGAATCAATAATTCAAAAATGTGATTTTTAACATCAACGTTAATGCATTGTCTAAATGTGCTACCACAAATTGTGTGTACTTGATGATTTTAAGATTGAGCTCTAAATAAATGAAAGAAGTACATCAAAGTTGAAGAAAACACTAAATCTGACATTTTCTGCAAAGGCAACATGTCTAAAGCAGCTGTATCTGACCGGGCAATGCTATACGCTCAGATTAAACCCCGAGGCGTTTGTCCGCCTTTCTATCCGCCGGGGAGTTCGGCAAACAAACAAAAAGACTGAGCTCGGCCTGAGCTAATTTCACAGAACAGCCTGAGCTCCTCCTCCTCTTTCCAGCACAAAAAACCGTGGGGTAGTTATGTGATGACCCAAAAGGAAAACCAAGTGGGTGGTTTGCTAAGCCGTGTGTGTGAGGTTCACTCTGCCTCTCCTGCTCTCTAATGCTTTAATGGTTTAACTTGACCCACTTCTGGCTCTTCTCTAGACTGTCATCTCTAAGACTGAAAGGCTTTTATTTTACAATGTGAGATTCTGTATCTTTTTTCTGGGAATTGCAAACTCATGTAAAGATATTTAACAACACAAAAATGTAGTGTTGTTACTGAGAATAAATGTTCAGCTTTTTAGCACCAAATGTTTTTATTTTAAAATTTTCTGTACTTGTCTAACTTTACTTTGTATCTGGTTCTTGATATCTGAAAATTGGGTAAATAAACGAAACCCGTTGAACACCACAAGCCTAGGCCAAAAACCTATACAGGGAAATATAAGACCAGGAAAAGATCACAAACTTGCAGAAAGTCTAACTTTATACATTCAGTCAGGAAGCAAATTATTCTATTGTGCCAAGATAAGGTTTGTGTTACAGCTGCAGATACAGAGCAGCAAGCTAACAGTAATGTCTCTGGCATGGATTTGAAATATCTCCTTAGCCAGAAAAAATAAATAAATAAATAAAGCTATTGCACTGTTGAGTCTTGGTGTTGTTATTAATCTGTGATTGGATCATTATTGGTGCTGGGAGGAGTTCACTCCAGACTCAGGTGCTGTTAGTTTGAATCAGACTGTGATACAAACGCAAAGAGTTGGATGAGAAAAACCAAATTTGTGGCAACAAAGGCACAAATATTAAGGTTTCAATCTGCACTTTGCAGATTGAATATTAAATCTAATATGCATAATGTGTACATACTGTATTAGTGTGTCTGGAGTTAGCGAGGACACAGCGAGCAGAGAGCTACTTGTTATTCCATGAGGGTTTTGAATTTCCTCCCAGAGGAGAAGAGTGACACATCCTGTATCACTACTGCGAGCCTGCGACACTGTCAGTGTGGGGAGGAAGAGGAGTGACAAACAAAATGGGAGCAAAAGAGGTAGGAGAGGGGCACAGATCTGCCTATGTACCCACCAATCAACCCATACTAATAAATAAAGGACTTATCCATGATCTCCTGTAGAGCACACCTATCCTGGTTATTTTCTAGTTCAATTAATCTGAACCCTTCTTCCTGTTTGCGTCTCTCTCTCTCTTTTCCTGACAGTGATAAGGGCAAAGATCTCTGGAGAGAAGATTGTGTCGCCTAGCAACAGCTCCTCAC
>CAJVRI010000105.1:0-19467 GCA_911649635.1 Poeciliopsis gracilis
AGTTCATTACAATTTAAATTAAATTCACCCATCCATTGTGTGCATCATATTCCTCTTGTAGGGCCGTTGAGGAGATTTCACAAAATGCATCATGTTATCTACTTAGCATAGGAAATAAGAATATATTTGAGTATGTTTTTCAGTTGTATATTCATAACGTGTGTTTTTGTGTCCATCCAGGGATACAAATGTTTCAGAAATTTGGTCATTTCTGAAACATGAACTGCAGTAACTGTTAATGTCCAGTAGATGGCGTTTTAACGCTGATGTTCTTCCAGTCACAGTGTGAAATGTCTTTAACATGTTTGGGATTTTATTTTACCAGCTCCATCATCAATTTTGACATTTTTCTTCCTTCAGGTGTTTTCTGTCTGAAGATAAAATATATGACTCACCATCCTGACCAGGTTTAGGGGAAACATATTGTAATTTGTAATCAGAATTAAATGTCACTGAAATCTGGAATAAACAGAAATAAAGCTTATAAATGATCTTTAAATAAAACTTGATTTAAGCCTGGATTAAATAAGGAAGATCTCTTTTATAAGTATGGCAAATTTTATAAATAAAATGCACAGAATGTAATAAAAACTGGAGTGAAATCTGGAGTAAGTTATTTAAACGTCATTTTAGAATAATTATGTAATTAAGAAAGAAATGTATATTTGTACATTCCTTGCATTCATCATGGAGCTCTTCTGAAAGGTTCAGATTGTTTAAACAGAATAGATATTACAGAAGATAATAACATTTATATTCTTTCAGTCTGGTTGTGAACACTCCTGATCCCACTGGCAGAAACTGTTTGTGCTGATGAAAGAGGAGGAGTAAAAGGAACAGGACTGGTCTCTGAAATGAGCTTTTATAGATTCTAATGAGGCTGAGAGGATTTTATGAAAGCTCCCTGAGTGTCAAAGTCCAACTTATCATCGCTACAGAGAGGGTTGGAGGATTTTCTCTTTCTTCTGGAAACTGATGAGTTTATGGCTCAAGACAGGTTGGTTTGGGTCAGACTCAGCTGTTTCTGCTGTTTCTGGGTTCTTACCAGCAAGTGTGGCAAGTATGATTCTGTCAATATATCAGCACCTTGCTAGCAGAGACAATTACAAACCTTAACAAGTCGTAGCAGCTACTTGGTCTAAATAAAGTTCAGGGTAATCAATTTGCTTTTATCACCATCTGCTTCAATTGAATCTTTCTATAAATAAATCTGTTCTAGCAAAGAGATTCTTTGAATAAATCACAGAAAACTGTCACCACATCCTGACAGTATAATATGAGACATAATCTGTGAAATAATTTAGGTCCTCTGCCTCCTCCCAGTGGTTCTACTGGGAGAACTACACCACTCCCGATTAGAGGGCTGGTCAATGAAACAATAAAACATTTTCTGTCACATGCTGGAGATCAATTTATCAGTTTTAGATATCAGTTTTAATGTTTGGTCATTATCCAGACTTTAAATAAATGCCTTTAAGTCATAACCTGAAACCAGTGAAGATCCAGTGACAAAGTTTTTTTTTTAATTAACTCTCCTGCTCATCAGTTTATTTTTTAAATCTTCTTATTTAAAGTTTGTTTCCAGATGGCGCAAATAGAAATGTCCAGAATCAGCAGGTTTTACTTCTTGTTTTGAACTTTTATGTTTTCACAGGAAGTCTTGGTTCCATCTCAGGTTATTCTGAATCTTCCTCCTTTACGTCACCAAGAGTCTTCAGCTTTATTCAACATTTCCCTTCATGCCACAGGGAATTTTTATTTCATCTTTTTCACTGTGATTCCAGTTTAATAGGAACTTTTAGATGATTGTTTCTCTTGGTGTTACAGACAAGCCTTTGCTCTTATGGGTGACTCTGTAACAGGAAGCTGAGCGCTCATCAACGAGGCCTCCAGGAGTCGGCAGGGACTTACCTCCAGTGACAGAGGGTCGGGGCCCGCTGCCCTCCTCAACCCTCCATCTGCTCCCTACCGGCTCTTGGCACTCGATTGGATCATGTGCCACCTGCAGCGCCTGCAGCTTGCTGTGCACGCTGATGTGTTTGTGTCAGAGGAAAAGTGTCTGAATAAATAAAACATCCTGAACATAACCCAACATGATCAACATGATGATAGACTGGTGTGAGTGGAAGATATTCCTGCTTTAAATATGTCTGTTGCAAACCCCTAAAAATAACAGAAATGATTTAACAGGGGAAAAACTAACCAACAGTATCATAACGTTTATTGTTTGTTTCTTTATTTTTACTGAGAACGATGAATAAGGATGAAATTATTAAAACCAAAAACTTCAGTCTGTAGAGGTTTTGCACCTAAAGATGAACAGATTACAGATTAACAGATTAACACTGCAGTTCAGAAGCAGAACAGACGTAAAGGCTGAACTGAAAGACTTTTACTTTGGTAGTCACTCGCAAGCAGTTTAAAATATGGCTTAAAAATGAACTATGCCTGCCAAGTACATTTCAAGGAAGGACTGGTTTGGCTGTCATTTCTGTAGTGGAGACTGGATTGAGCCCAGACCACCCGCCCTGTTGGAACCTTCCTGTTCCGCCTGGTTACGGTTCTTTCTTCACTCGGTTAAAAACCATGCACTTAAAAACAAATTTGCTAAAAGCCGAGGGCCGGACTGGTTCAATGTTCTTTAAAATATATTGAAATGATTGCACATAGCGTATGGAAACAAGACCTAACACAGTGTATATTATTTAATAATTAAATGAATAAAGCAATATTTTCTAATCTGTCAGTAATTTCAAGTGAAACCATTTTTCAACAGGCAAACAGACAAAACAAATCCTTCAAAGAAAAATTGCATGTTCTGTACATTGAAAGAATAAAGCAATATTTTGTTATGACTGTCAGTAACCTTAAGGGAAAACATTTTCAACAGGCAAACAGCAAAAAATAAAATTATTTTGAAAATCAAAATGTTTCTTAAAATCAAGATAAATACATAAATTAAAGTGCATACATTATAAACTTAAATTGCATTATTGTGCTGCTCTATGATGTCCATATTCTTGTCTTTGTGTTTCTGAGAAGTTTGATAGATTATATTCTTTCATTACAGCCAACGTTTCTCCTCACAGAAGACACACATGCAGTGATGGCATAGTTACTTTGACAAAGTAACTTTAATCAGATTACTGATTACTTGATTTGGAAAGTAACTTAGTTACATTAAAAGTAACTATTTTAGTTACTTTCAGCAGATGATAACAACACTCAGCCACCTGTGAACATCAAATTGGTCTTTGCTGAAACTTAATAGCAAGTTATTTTATAATGATAAAATCAACAATGTGTCTTCAGTACTGAAGGGGGAGTACTTGAAACTGAAGGGGAGATTGTTTAATGCTTACAACAGTACAAAAACACTTTAGTAATTTGTGCCTTTTAACCATACTATTTGCATGCAATTGATATTACTGAAATACAATAGGATTAGAGAACTATTTTTACTCTTAAAATATTTCAGGTATTTCAAAGAGCATTTCCAAAACAGACAACCCTGTAGTTTTAAATTCAAACGTTTAGTTACTATTTTTTAGCATTAGATTTTGTTCCAGTTTGTATAAAATAGAAACCACTGCCTAAGTTGAAGAACTGAGGCAGAAGACAAAAACAGGCCTGGGTGGAGGTCATAAATTATCTCTGGAATGTAAAAAGGGGGAGACTGGTACGGGGAGACTCTGGTTTAGGAGGATTTTGTTTTTTCTCCATATATTTTCTTTTGGGCTCTTTAGCAGGTCTCAGAGGAGGTAATAAAATTAACATTGTAACAGCCCTGCAAGGGAGAAGACACACCTTCTAATGCATATATTTAAATGAGGGGAATAAACATTCCTATAAAATGGTCTGTTTTACAGCAGAAGTTCGAATCTCTTTGTGCTCAGTGAGTGATTCCCAAAAATGCATTTTTGTCTTTCTGTTTTCAACTCGTATGCAGGTAATTCTATGTTTTGTCGTGTGTTGGATTTTTTGATATTCAGGGTGTAATGCATTCTGTAACATTCTGTATGCATTGAATTCTTTGGATAAAACTCTGGAAATATCTGAAGTCAGCTGTCATATGATTGTTCTCTGAAACTCCACTGTACACGCAGAGTTCCTGGAACCCGGAAGAACAGAGGAAAAGTAACGAGCAAGTAAATATAAGTAGACATATTCCTCTGATTACTTTCTGAACACTTTCTACATCTTTTGAATCTGTGAAAAAACTTAAGTGTGACAGCTTTTATAGATCTTAGGGCTGCATCTTTTTAATTTAGTTGAAAGTAGATGTTTGTGATTATAAACATCATAAATGTAAAACAGTTTGGCTATTGTATTTATTTTGTGTATTCATCTGATTTTCCTGTGAACCTGAACATGTTTTCCTCTGATACTCTTGGTTTGCTTCTATTGTGCAGCATCTTATACTGTAGTTTGACTTAGAAAAGATTTTATTTTAATTGAATGGCTGTTTTTATATAAATCTGTGCTACTGCTGAATTACCAACAGGCCGGTAGTTAACGGGTTTATTTTCAAGGTTATTGAAAAAGCATCTAGTTAACCTCAATAAATCTGGTTTATTGTCTATAGAACGGTGTAAATTCTAAAAATTAAACAAGGTTAAATACTTTCTATGTGTTTGCAAAATGCTGAATTCTGAAAAACAAAGGCAATACAAAAGTCTGAAAACAAAAACTAATTTCAATGGGTTTTAACTTTGCTTTTTATTGTTCATTTACAGTTTCCACCAGTGTTTTTCTATCTATCTCATTATAACCAGCAGTAACTAGATTTCAAATTTAAGAGCAGATAATTTAAAGAAAATTTATTACAGGGCTTTCTCATGTTTCTATGATTTTATGTGATTTATATTGTTCCTTCAAAATGTTTGATGCCAATATAATATTTAAACACATGAACATTGAGGTTTAGATTAAAAAACAATTAGTTTATTGCACGACTTGCAGACACACAGTGGTCAAAAATCAGTATCACAGATAATTTTTACATTTATTTGTTTTAAAGTATAATTAATGTTACAATTCATTGTTTCTCTATTACACTGTTTTTCAGTTTGTTCCCTGTTTGGACAAACAGCAGTGAATCACCATGAAAGCCACCAGATGTTCTTGTGACTTTATGAGGAGGTCAAAGCCTTTCACCGCCTCATAAAGTCGAGTTTGATAGATTTAGTTGAACCTGAATCGATGTCTGTGGCCGTTGCTTTCATTTCTGTGAAGCCAAAGTTGATATTCAGTTTGAATTCACGCTTCATGCCACTTTCAGTGTTTGGTGAGTCGAGTAAAAACCCACCAATTTTCTCTACTCCATCCTCATCCACATACTTTGGACTTTTACGTTGTGTGCGATAAAAATCATAGCTCCTGGTTGTTTGTGTGGAGCTTATTGGAAACGAGCTAAAGCTTTTGATTTGGTTCCAGCCAACATCCTCATTAATTTCTATAAGTTTCATGAAAATATCGCTGCACCACTCACCATCTTGGTTTGTGTATTTCTTGTCTGCTCTGTGTTCTGATGCATCAAACCTTTTAGCTACAGCAAGCCCATAAGTGAAGGCACTTTTTCTGGATCTTATAACTGCTGGGTTTCTTCCAATCATCACAGCTCCTTTCAGGGTCGCTTCCTGTGGCCTAAATGGACACAGAACTTCACATTTATCAATGTACTCTTCAGTAATGTGTCTCTGTAGAATCTGGCTGTCAGCGTAACCCCCGACTAACAGAATGTACCCAATCCTGTAACCTCTTCTTAAAATATTGTTTAGACTCTTTACGATCCCCTGCAGACTCTCGTCAAAGAATGATCTTAGTTTCTCTTTAGAGATTCTGATCGATCCTTCATTCCAGGAAGCTCCTTGAACTCCTTCAAGGAACTCTTCAATATCCTTTTTAGCCTGAGCCAATCTTCCCAGGTTAAGTGAGCAGGTGATTTCTATATCTTTATCCCCCTTTTTGAAAAGTGTGAAGTCATACATCATTTTCTGAACTTCACCAGGGTAGTTTTGTTCATATTTGTCCCAGACTCCATCACAGAATATTTCTCTCAGGAACTGTTTAAATTTTCTGTCCACATGTTGTCCTCCCAGGTCGTTTCCAGAGGCCTTGTGCAGCTCCTTTAGGGCTCCTCCTTCCAGGACTTCATGAACAGTGATGTCAATAGTTCTATCTGCATCAAAATGGGGAAATTTTACAATTTTAATGTAATTTCTGTATTTATACGAACATTCAGTCATAAAAACAGAGGTAAGAGCATAACCTCCACAATCAACGACGATGTACTGAGTTCCTGGAGACTGGTCCAGGGTGTTTCTGCTGTTCTGTTTGATGAAACCGTCAGCTGGAAGCTTTTTACACCAGACTGAAGCAGCTTCTGATTCCAGTGCAATGACCAGTTTATCTTCATTTCCCTCTGACACAATGCCTGCCTGCAATCAATAACATGACCGTCTCTTTTAGAATAAGCAAAGCCAAAATATTCAGATGAACATAATAAAACTTTGAATCTGTGTTGACTGAAATATTTTCATGTTACCTGCATTGCAGCTTCTCTCATGAACTGTTTAGCTGAAATATCCCAGATGGCAGGAACCGTCAGGACCCAGGTGAAGTCAAAGGCAATGAACTTTTTACCTTTTGCATTGGAGTTGATGGTTTCCAAAGCATCGTACTTCAGGAATCTCAGAGCTTCTGCAAAAACCTTCAGTGCCTTCATTTCCCTCCCATTGGCTGCTTTGATCATCAGATCTCTGTTGATTTCCTACAGCATTGTGATTATAATGAGTGTTTGTGTTTCAAACTCAACACTTGTCAAGGTTATAAGAATAAAATGTAAATCAACTATAGTTGATTAACATTCAACTTTAATTAGTTAATTTTATTTGAACTCATTTACCTCTAATGATTAGTTGAATTTTACTCACTTTGCCATAGAGCGCCATCTTGAAGCAGTCAAAGAACAACATGTCTCTCGCTTCTTGGCCCTTTTTTGAAAGGTAATCTTTCTTGGCTACGTAACCAAAGCTCACAAACTCTTGTTGTTTATCAAAAAGGATGCAGCTCGGAGTATTCAGGGTTTCCAGGCCAACTTCTTTACCCCAGAACTTCACATGAGGATCAATTTCTTCGTCTCTGGAGGTTATACTGAAGGCATACCCGCTGCATGTAGTCCCAATGTCTATAACTATGATGAAAGAGTCTCCCATTGTAGGAAGAGATTCAGCTGGTTGTGTTGAGGCTCCAACTAAAACACTGAGAAGCAGATCCAGAGTAGAGTATGTGGTATCTAAATGGGAAGAGCTGAAAACAGAAACTCTACCCACCCTCAAACCCCCAGCAGTGAGACATTTACTTTAAGACGAATTTGACTCCTACACAACGCATTCACTTTAGGAAAAACAGGACAGTGAGAAGACTGAAAGGCAACGACAGGTAAAGTAATTAATGAACAATCTGAGCAGCTGGTTCTGACACATCTTAGCCTCTGTTTCATTCCAACCCTGAACGTTTCATCAACTTGCCCATTACAAAATGGAGGATCTGAACATCCAGCATCTATAATGCAGTTGCTCACATCTGGACAAAAACACTAGAATGCTGTTTGCAGGCTTCAGTTCTGCATTTAATAGTTAATCTCTTTTAAGCTAATTACTAAACTGATGAAGCTCCAATTTTTAGCTGACTATTGAACTTTCTGATCAGCAGGTTCCATCATATTTCATCAAACCATCACAGCTTCTTAACCACAATTATAAACGCTGGTGTCCCACAAGGCTGTGTAACGAGTCACTATTGCTGACTCGTTACACAGTCAGCAATAGTGACAAAGGTATTTTTTTCACCTTTGTTGGATCAAGAAAATTTGTAGGTAAACAAACTGAGTTGAAAGAAAAATTATGTAGACATATTTTAAAAAGTTTCAGATGTTTTTTGAACTCTACCTTTGATTCAGTTTCTCATGTTCATCTTCCTTTTTTGTCAGAGCAGATCTATCGGTGAACAAAGAGCAGAAGAAGTTTGCACTAAGTAAAACATTTGAGGCTGAGCAATGAACTGGATTTTCTGGATTAATCTTGTAGAATATTTTACAGATCATTTGCATTGCATGTTACTGATGTGCTACTACAACAATATATGGAAACACCAAGTTATTAGACGTCTGGACTCTTCAGGGTTTCCCAGGTACATGGACCATGTTGAACCAACAAGTAACTCAGATGCCCTGAACAAGCTGTATACTTATGTTTATCCAGTGTCAAGGTCGCTTTATCAACCACCTCACATGTTACAGCTACATTTGTACTTTATTACCTTGATTGTTGAAGTTGTGCTTTCAGCTCATGAACTCTGTAAAAGCAGTGGATATTTTCATCAGAACGTGATCAATAAGTTCACACAATGTTTCAAGAAAATAGGAAGAATAGATGAATGGCAAACTTTTGAAAAGTCCTGTTTTACAGTTCTTTTTAAGGTAGAGACCATTCAATTTTAATGACAAATTGTTTAGTTATAATTCATAACAACTCGTTTTTCAGCGTGCAAGACAGTAGAGCTCAACAGAATTGTATTTTTCTTGCATTTTGCTGTTGTTCTTTTCACTGTCTTTTCTTTTAGACAGTAGAACAGAGAGATGTAAATAAATGACCATCATCTTCATGTGATGGTCATTTATTTACCATCATATTGATGGTAATAAGACTTTCCTACTGGTGTTAGGAAGATCTCATAGTAACAAAGTGTCAAAAACCTACCTTTGCAGCAAAGCTTCAGTCTCCGTTTGCTTTTCTATAGATGCAGATCTGTGACGTGAAATACAAAGAATGAAAACCAGCACACAGTGAATGAATGAATGAATGAATGAATGAATGAATTAATTAATTAATTAAATAATTGATGTATTTACTTCATCAATTGAAGCTGTCCGTCCTTCTCATTTATTCTGTTTAAAAGCAACAGAGTTATTTATCTTAAGGTGTTTCATAAACTCAGTCATTAAAAAAGAAAAATAAATTTCATGTTTTAAACCACTGAATGTAACATACATTCGTTTGAGAGCTTCAGTTTCCTTTTCTTTGTCTTTCAGAGATCTGTGGAGCAACATGAAAAGTTCACCCTGAATCAATGCAAAACCATCAACTGAAAAAACACTGGCTGCAGTCTGATGAGAAAATCAATATCATTGATTATTTCTGCTGATTTAATCATGTGGATGTTCAATTTGCTATTGAACATCCACATGGTTTGGCCAGCTGATATCTGAGCATGTTTAGATTTCAATGTATTCTATATTAAATATAGAATACTGCTTCAGTTCATTAAAACAATGTATTATAAATTTCTTATAGAATACATTGTTTTAAAATTTAAATAAATGGTAAATGGACTGAACTTATATAGCGCTTTTCCAGTCATTTTTGACCACTCAAAGCGCTTTACACTAGAGTCACATTCACCCATTCACACACACATTCATACACCGATACGCAGACTGGTAGGCAAATACTTACTTCAATAGATGTTGCTTTTGTTGAGCAGCTTCCTTCTCTCGGATCCTTACAAAAAAAAAAAAAAAAAAGTTTTTAGTTTTGCAAAATCTTTTTTACTCTGGCTGGTTGTTCTGTCAAAGTTTAGAGTTAATTAAAGTGTGAATCTGATTTTTCATTAGTAAAGTTGTTTACTAATGAAAAAACATTAGATTCATTAGATGTGGCATTTAGTAAATACCACATCTTTACAAATAATATAACAAATAAGATATTGCAAGTAGAAAAGACCAGGAAAAAAATATGATCAATGATTCTTCCATTGCAATAAAATCAATGGGTTATCAATACTTAGTAAAACTATTCTGGCAATGTTAGAGAAGCTTCCTTTGAAAATTTGAAAAGTTTCAGAGTTAACTTTTTAATTCTCTAAACCTATCAGAATCCCAGAGTTTAGAAACTGTTACTTTTTGTTAACGACTTGGAACATGAAGTACTTTTGCTTCAAGGCCTCAGTTATTTTTTCTTTTCTTTAAGCACAGATATGTTGAGTGAAACACCCAGAATGAAAACCAGCTCACAGTGAATGAATGAATGTTGAAAAATATTTACCTTATCAGTTTAAGTTGTTCATCCTTCTCCTTTATTCTGTTTAAAACCAACACATAATTATCTTGATGTTTCCCATCAGCTCTCAGTCATTGACAAAAAAAAAAATACAAATTCCATGTTTCAAATCATTTACTGTGACATACATTCGTTTGAGATCTACATTTTTCCTTGTCCTTATGGGATGATCTGTAGAGCAACTTGCTAAATTAATACAAACATACTGGCTAAACAAATCTTGGCCTCAGTTAGATAAAACAATAAACTTTTAAATGTTTTTTCTACTGAATTTAATGTGAGTCAAATATTTACCTCCAGTGATGCTGCTTCAGTTCATTATTTTTCATGTCTTCAATCCTTCAAACAAATTAATGATTTCATGAATGTTTGTTTACACAAATTTCTCTTTTTTAAACTCTAATAATTCTTTACAATAAATCCCCAAAAATAATTAGCAACGTAGCAAATCAGATAAGAAACTTTTCACAGTTAAGACTGTAAAGTGAATATCTTGAATATCTGAAATCGTATTGTTTATTTTTTAAGTCACTAAACTTTTCTTATTGTCCAAATAAAAACCCCCCACAATGTGTCACAGTAAAACATTTAAATACCTTTCCTGCAAGTCTTGAATTTTCACATCCTTTTCTTTTAGAGTTGATCTAAGAAGTCAAACAAACAGAATGAAAACCAGATCAAGAGAGACAAGAATAAAGAAATAGAAATTAAAAGAAAAACATATTTACCTCGTATTTTGATGTTGCATTTCTTCATCATTTAATCTGTGTAAAAACAACAGAGTCATGATTATCTTCATGTTTCCTGTCAGGTTTTACAGCCATCATAAGAAAACAGGGAGAATAAAAAATTTAGGACATTTGAAAAGTCCGACTATGAAATCCACTACAAAACATCTGACCAGTCAGTTTTATGATATATTATTTATTTTACTGCAATGGTAGCTTTTAATAAATACTAATCTGTCAGGATGAGAAGGAGAAGAGCTCCAGTTAGTTTTTCTGTTTTTTTGTTACCAGAGAAAGAAACAATCTATAGGATGAACAGACATGAATAAATTAATGATGCAGGAATCAAACCAGCTGATCAGAGGAGGGATAAAATAATGCTCACACCTTGTTTATATTTTGTTTTGTGTCAATATTGCAAGGAAATATTTTTATTGTTTGTGAAGTTTGAATCATGAAGTGAGTGATGGTGATGTTCCAGGTCACTTTTACATGAAAAGGATGTTTTTATTTTTCATATTATTCCACCCTGACAGGGAAAGTAAAGAGGGAGTTCAAGCTTGGAAAGAGAAATAACTTTAAAAAGTGTTTTAAGCTGTCATGTTTTCGGTTTTGAAATATCCCAGCTCTGGACAATATCAGGAAAAACTCCTAGAGCTCCAGGATGAAATTAGGCAAGAAACCTGCACTAGTTGAAGGAAAGAATATTACGGTGGCCCTGAGGTGCAAAACACTACAACATTAACAAAAACACGACAACATTAACAAAAACACAACAACGTCAACAAAAACACAACAACATTAACAAAAACACAACAACATTAACGAAAAACACAACAACATTAACAAAAACACAACAACATTAACAAAAACACAACAACATTAACAAAAACACAACAACATTAACAAAAACACAACGGAAGAGGTAGGTCCCAGTGGGAGACCTAAGAAGTCGCTGATTGGACGACAGGTCGTTTGTCTTTTGAACCGGAAGTTATTCTGGCTTTAATTTGATCGTTAAAAACATGAATGTTCTCAGTGATCCAAACCTCAGTACAGCTATTCGGGAATATTTTGAGTCAGGACAAGTGTAGAGGGGTGAAAAATAAGTTACCAGAAAATAAAGAGAATATGTAAGAAAATAGACACCCCAAACACAATTTTTTATTTTGTATCTTTTAATTTCTTGTATCAAATTAAGTGTTGTTTCAGTTTGTCCACGCAATTCTCCACATGACCACTAGGGGCGCATTGCATTGGTGGCATAGAAAAGAGCGAACTCACAAAAAAGAATTAATCTTCCGTTGGATGTTAACGAGAACTCAACGTGTGTGTCTCATCTTTCCTGTGTCACAGCAACACACGTTGGAGGAAGATCCTTTATATTACATTACTCTGCCACACAAGGTTGCAGGGTAACACATACATACGAGGTGATACTGGACATGCTCCAGATCAACCACGAAGTGTCGGTTAGCATGCGTTCACTAAGACTCATTCCAGAATAACTTCCGGTTCAAAAGAGAAACGACCTGTCGTCCAATCAGCGACTTCTTAGGTCTCCCACTGGGACCTACCTCTTCCGTTGTGTTTTCGTTAATGTTGTTGTGTTTTTGTTAATGTTGTTGTGTTTTTGTTAATGTTGTTGTGTTTTCGTTAATGTTGTTGTGTTTTTGTTAATGTTGTTTAAATGTTGTAGTGTTTTGCACCTCAGGGCCACCGTAGAATATATCTAATGATGTGTATTTGATTGGTCACAACAATCAAATCCACATCAATAGTTATAAAATCATATCAAAGGTCTTATAAGCATTAAGAAGTCAGAGATTTTCTGGAGTTTTTAATCTGTATGCAGATGTGTTGAATAAATCTCCTGGTTGGTCTGATTGGAGCAAAGAGGTTTGAATCCTTGTGATGATTTTTATTCCATAACTTTGCCCTCAAAAATCTCAGCTTCTTCTATCATAAAAATAGATGGGAAATTCACTTCTTTTAACTTATTTTGGATCATCATGTGAGATTTAACAAAGTAAAGTTTTCATATCCAAATCATTGAATCAAACTGGACGTGCTGACAGAGTTTAGAAATTGTTCATTCATTGTCAACGTCTGGGAACATGAAGTACCTTTGCTGCAAGTCTTCATTTTCACTTTGCTGCTCTTTATGTTTAGATCTGTGGAGTGAAATAAACAGAATAAACACCAGCTCACAGTGAATGAATGAATGAATGTTGCTAAAATATTTACCTTATCAGTTCAAGTTGTTCGTCTTTGTCCTTTATTCTGTTTAAAACCAACACATATTTATCTTGATGTTTCTCATCAGCTCTCAGTCATTGACAAAAAAACAAAACAAAACAACAAAAAAAGATCCATGTTTCAAATCATTTACTGTGACATACATTTGTTTGAGATCTTCATTTTCCTTTTCCTTATGAGATGATCTGTAGAGTAAAAGGAGAATCTCACTAAATTAAAGCAAACATACTGGCTAAACAAACACTGACATCAGTGAAAAACAGAACAACACTTTAGGTGTTCAAGAGGGAGTTCAAGCCCCTCTGCACTAGTTGCAGAGGGGCTTCAAGCTTGGAAAGAGAAATAACTTTAAAAAGTGCTTTAAGCTGTCATGTTTTCAGTTTTGAAATATCCCAGCTCTGGACAATATCAGGAAAAACTCCTAGAGCTCCAGGATGAAACGAGGCAAGAAACCTGAACTAGTTGAAGGAAAGAACATATCTAATGATGTGTATTTGATTGGTCACAACAATCAAATCCACATCAATAGTTATAAAATCATATCAAAGGTCTTATAAACATTAAGAGGTCAGAGATTTTCTGGAGTTTTTAATCTGTGTGCAGATGTTTTGAATAAATCTCCTGGTTGGTCTGATGGAGCAAAGAGGTTTGAATCCTTGTGATGATTTTTATTCCATAACTTTGGCCTCAAAAATCTCAGCTTCTTCTATCATAAAAATAGATGGGAAATTCACTTCTTTCAACTTATTTTGGATCATCATGTGAGATTCAACAAAGTAAAGTTTTCATATCCAAATCATTGAATCAAACTGGACGTGCTGACAGAGTTTAGAAATTGTTCATTCATTGTCAACGTCTGGGAACATGAAGTACCTTTGCTGCAAGTCTTCATTTTCACTTTGCTGCTCTTTATGTTTAGATCTGTGGAGTGAAATAAACAGAATAAACACCAGCTCACAGTGAATGAATGAATGAATGTTGCTAAAATATTTACCTTATCAGTTCAAGTTGTTCGTCTTTGTCCTTTATTCTGTTTAAAACCAACACATATTTATCTTGATGTTTCCCATCAGCTCTCAGTCATTGACAAAAAAACAAAACAACAAAAAAAAGATCCATGTTTCAAATCATTTACTGTGACATACATTCGTTTGAGATCTTCATTTTCCTTTTCCTTATGAGATGATCTGTAGAGTAAAAGGAGAATCTCACTAAATTAAAGCAAACATACTGGCTAAACAAACACTGACATCAGTGAAAAACAGAACAACACTTTAGGTGTTTTTTCTCCTGAATTTAATGTAAGTGAAATATTTACTTAAAGCAATGCTGCTTCATGTCTTCAATCCTTCAAACAAGTAAATGATTTCATAAATGTTTGTTGACTCATATCTCTTTTTTTAAACTAATAACTTTTATATAACTATTTAATTATAGTTTTTACAGTAAATAACTATAAATAATTAGCAACTTAGCAAATCAGATTAGAAACTGAGTTATTGTGTGTTTACATTAAAAAATGAATAAAAATTGATTAGAGCTGAAATCAAGATTAGGTTAAAAAAACATAGTTTGTTTTTTTAAGTCACTAAACTTTTCTTATTGTCCAAATAAAAAAACCCCACAATGTTTCACATTAAAACATTTAAATACCTTTCCTGCAAGTCTTGAATTTTCACATCCTTTTCTTTTAGAGTTGATCTAAGAAGTCAAACCAACAGAATGAAAACCAGATCAAGAGAGACAAGAGTAAAGAAATAGAAATTAAAAGAAAATATATTTACCTCGTATTTTGATGTTGCATTTCTTCATCATTTAATCTGTGTAAAAACAACAGAGTCATGATTATCTTCATGTTTCCTGTCAGGTTTTACAGCCATCATAAGAAAACAGTGAGAATAAAAAATTTAGGACATTTGAAAAGTCCGACTATGAAATCCACTACAAAATATCTGACCACTCAGTTTTATGATATATTATTTATTTTACTGCAATGGTAGCTTTTAATAAATACTAATCTGTCAGGATGTGAAGGAGAAGAGCTCCAGTTAGTTTTTCTGTTTTTTTGTTACCAGAGAAAGAAACAATCTATAGGATGAACAGACATGTATAAATTAATGATGCAGGAATCAAACTAGCTGATCAGAGGAGGGATAAAATAATGCTCACACCTTGTTTATATTTCGTTTTGTGTCAATATTATAGGGAAATATTTTTGTTATTTGTGAAGTTTGAATCATAAAGTGAGTGATGGTGATGTTCCAGGTCACTTTTACATGAAAAGGATGCTTTTATTTTTCATATTATGCCACCCTGATAGGGAAAGTAAAGAGGGAGTTCAAGTTTGGAAAGAGAAATAACTTTATAAAGTGTTTTAAGCTGTCATGGTTTCGGTTTTGAAATATCCCAGCTGTGGACAATATCAGGAAAAACTCCTAGAGCTCCAGGATGAAATGAGGCAAGAGACCTGAACTAGTTAGAGGAAAGAACATATCTAATGATGTGGATTTGATTGGTCACAACAATCAAATCCATATCAATAGTTATAAAATCATATCAAAGGTCTTATAAGCATTAAGAAGTCAGAGATTTTCTGGAGTTTTTAATCTGTATGCAGATGTGTTGAATAAATCTCCTGGTTGGTCTGATTGGAGCAAAGAGGTTTGAATCCTTGTGATGATTTTTATTCCATAACTTTGCCCTCAAAAATCTCAGCTTCTTCTATCATAAAAATAGATGGGAAATTCACTTCCTTTAACTTGGTTATGGGCACCATGTATGACTCAGAGAAGTAAACATTTTGTATCCAAATTATTGAATCAAACTGGACGTGCTGATAGAGTTTAAAAATTGTTAATTTATTGTCAACGTCTGGGAACATGAAGTACCTTTGCTGCAAGTCTTCAATTTCACTTTGCTGCTCTTTAAGTTTAGATCTGTGGAGTGAAATAAACAGAATGAACACCAGCTCACAGTGAATGGATTCATAAAGATCAGTGCAGCTCTAATCTAAACCACAGTTATCCAGTGGATGTAGAGCCTCTCATTCAGGGAAAGCATGCTACCTTTAGAATGCTGTTTATAAAAATATATTTTTAAATCTTCAAGATCACTTTTAGGACTAAATAAAGAAATGAGTCATAGAGAAACAACTCCAGATTTATAAGGAAGCAGTTATAGACTATTTACACAAATAACCATGTTTTTAGTTCATTTTTATTATTTATCTGCATTGTTGTGATTCTTTCATGTTGTAACACTTCCTGTGGGTCAGGGAGAAACAAAATTTTATTTTCTTCTGTTTTTGTATATTTGGCAGAATTAATAAATCTGGCTTGACCCAGGATGTACTAGAAGAGCCAAGAACAACATTTAAAGCTCTGCAGACCTCTCTGTGTCAGTTAAGGTCAAAGGTCATAATCAACCCTGAGAGAGAGAAAATGGCCTCCATGGGAGAGTCCCCACTGCTGACCCAACAGAACACAAAGAACCGTCTCAGATTGACCCAAAAACATTTCTGATGATCTTTCAGGTTTTGGGAAATATTTTGTGGACTGAAGAGAAACAAGTGGAACATTTTATAAATGTTTATAGGTTTTTACACCTGAACTAAATCTGATCTATGATTTCAGAAACTGACCATCAGACCAGCAGACAAACAGTATGATGGAGTGGAGCAGCTTTGCTGCTTCAGGGCCTGAATGACTTTCTGTGACTGATAAAATCATAAATTCTGCACTTTAGCAGAATTTATGATTCTGCTATATATCTGCTGATTGTTCTATCTGAACAAGAATAGCCATCACTTCATGACCGATTGTGCAATATTTTCAAAATATTAAATGAATAATGTGTTGTATTTACATGTAATGCAATATGAAATCTGATATGAAAAAATGGGATTCTTAAAGAAAGTTGAAGGTTATTTTAAGTAATATTTTACCTTTTTAATTCACATGAATGAGTCGTTCCACAGTTCAAATGTTGTTCATCACCCACAGCATTTTTCTTCCGCTGGGCCTCCTGGTTCTCCTGCTGAACCGCCTGCTGACGTAGGGAATCTTCCTGCTGACGTAGGGAATCCTCCCTCTTACGTAATAAATCTTCCCGCTGGCGTATTGCCTCCTGTTGGCGTATTAAATCTTCCCGCTGACATAATAAATCTTCCCGTTGGCGTAGAATCTCCTTTTGGCTTATGACCTCCTTTTGGCTTTGTATGAGCTTCTCATATATATTTGTAAAACTCCTATGTTTAAATTTTGCAGTGAAAAACAGAATTCAGATTGTCAGAGGAAAAATTTGTCTGAGTTTATATGAACTACAATACATATTAAGGTATTTCTACAGTATTCTGTTAATCCTAAAATCAGAACAGGTTCAGGATTCTATATATTTATAGTATAGTGTAGGTTTCAGTGTCTGGTGGCAACTTACTCAGGGTGATTTTTAAAGTCATGGTCATTGTCTTTAGACCTGTTGCTCCCAAAAGAGCCGTACCCAGATGAAGAACATTCTGATCCTTGAGGGCTCCTAAATATGAAAGCATATTATTTACAGCCATATTGTTTTCTTATATGAAATGTTTATTATTATTAATATTATTATTATTATTATTATTATTATTATTATTATTATTATTATTATTATTATTATTATTTAACCATTTAAAACTGACAATGATCAATACCTCTTTTAAAAGGAGACAGATGGAAAACAACACAAAAAAACAGAAAGAAATAAAGCAATCATTTGACAATAATTAGTTTCAAATGTGGAACTAATTATTTCAGAAAAGATAAAAACAGAAATAGTTGAAAATTTAAAACATGGGGCAGTTTGAAGCACTTCCTCCTTCAGTTTTCACTTTCAGTTCCCCAAAGAAAAGAGCATCAATAAGTAGGAACCAAGTCAATGAGACACTTTTAAACCAGGAATGTGCTGATTTATCGGCCAGCCAATTTATTGATGCCGATTTCCTTAACTTCTAAAACTTCTATGTGTTTAAAACTTACAGGAGATCAGCGATCGGCCAATACTCACATACTCACGAGGTAAATATATTATGTATCTACCTTGGCAGAGGTCTAAAAATCAGCCACTGACTTCTTCTGCTCTGTACTGAGAGCAGAAAAACACAGTGAGAGGTTTGACTGACAGACCGGCCCAGCAGGTCATGTCTGCACATTTGTGATTAATAATAATCACCTTACTGTTATCAACTCAGCTACTTTCTTGCTATATGTAGCAACATTTCAGACAACAAAATGGTATCGGTCCAAACTGGAATTGGCAGGTCAGGATTTTTAAAGATCGGTGCAGTAATCAGTGCAGCTCTAATTTAAACCAGAGTCATCCAGTGGATGTAGAGCCTCACATTCAGGGAAAGCATGTTAGCTTTAGAATAAAACTAGCTTTAGCATGCTGTTGTCTGAAGTGCCTGCAGCTAGAAACTAATCTCAATGCTCAATGATTGAGTCAAGGACTGGTGACAGCTGGTTGGAGCACCGATACATCCAACACCATCATCATCGTCTAGTACAGGTAGAAAGCAGCTGCGATCTGAAGCTTCCAACTTCTGAGGCAGAAACATCACTAGTTTCCGTCACTAGTTACTCAGTTATCTGAGTAAAACAAGATAGCAAGTTATCTTGTTTTACTCAGATAACTGAGTTTTACTCAGTTATCTGTAAAATAACTGAGTAAAATAAGTAAAACTTGTTTTACTCAGATAACTGAAACTAGACACAAGCTTGAGAGTTTAACTTTGGGTGATATTAGCTGAAATTCTCTGAAAAGAATAATAAAGAAAATCTGTTTTTTTTTTTGTTGTTGTTGTTTTTTTGCTGCACTGGATCAATGAGGCTGAAGTCCTCTACTTTTGGTCCAAAGCAGAGAGTAGAGTTTCAAATGATTGAGTAAATTAGCAGTAAATTACAGAATCATCTGTATAAATATGGTAGAAGACATTTGACAAGTTTGTGATCAGATTGGAAATGTTGGTTATTATGATTGGTGTTAACTTACTCTCTGCCTCGACGATCACCAGGAAGGTTCCAGCTGTTTTCTTTGTGTCTCATGAAGCTGTTACTCTTGAACACATTGCTGAGTTCAGATACGAAAGAGTCTGATTCTTCTGAGAGACTAAACATGAAAAACAAGATGTTATTTACAGTCATGTTCTTTTCTTACATATATAGTTCAAAAAACTATTTACAAAGAACTTGCTCTGTAAAAAAAAATGTTCTGCATATTCTGCTATATATTTTTTTAAATGGTGATTGTGACCTCATAAAAAAAAGCTTCTGCATGTAGATCTGTAACCCGAGATCTACTTGCAGGACAGGCAGAGAAAGACTGAA
>CAJVRI010000108.1:0-12767 GCA_911649635.1 Poeciliopsis gracilis
GAGCCTGTGCAGGACGATCAGTTCCTCATGACTCGTCTATAGCCATGAGGTTTGCTGTGCTGCTTCCAAATTCAGGAAGCTTGACATGGACACAAAGAAAGGAAGTTCCTGAGCTGCTGCTTACAAAGGAAATTCCTGACAGAAAATAACAACTTAGACAGCAGCAGGCTAAGACGTAGCAGAGGACACGTATGCCCCGCCGAAATGGTTTCATTCATTTTGATCTCTTTAACTACAGTAAGATACTCATTATCCAGAAAAGACAGATTTATCCTGGCTTCACATTGCAATGATCATAACATCATGCCTGTTAGTAGTCATGCAGAAATATATAATGATCAAAGCAAAAACTGAAAGATAATAACATGAATCATTTACGTATAGCTATTGATCATCTCCACAGACTAATGAGGTCACATCATCAGTGATTTGACTTTTATCAAGAGTTTGATAAATGTACATTTTGAGTGTTTCTACAGCTTGACTTCAGTATTAAAAAAGATGAAAAGGTTCAGTTAAAAAGAACTGAATGTAAGATGGATTTTCATTACACACCCAGTGTTCTTTATAAAGTGTTTAATTCTTTGAGTTGTTGAAACTCAAGCTCAGGTTTCTGATGTCTCCGGTACATGTCTGCTTGACATAAACAACAAAACTCTTGAGTTCACTTTGATTGACAGCTTTCTCTCTCTTGTGTGTTCTAAGTGTGGTTACTTTTTAACCACACTTTTTCCTTTCACTTAACTTTCTAATGGTCTGCTCGTATACAGCACTTTGTGATCACCTTCTTTTAGCAAAGACCTTTTATGTCTTACCCTGTTTTTGGCTGGTATAAATTACAATTTGCTGAATTATTGTCAAGCTAGCCGTCTTTCCCATGATTGCACGGGCCTAACATAACACTTCTGTTTTAAAATTGGACTTTTTTTTGTTGATTTTTGTGTCATATTCAAATTTTCTGGGAAATTAAATTTTGGGGTTTCATTAGCTATAAGCTCCAATGATCACAATAGAAAAACACAACATTTTAAATAAATCACGCTTTACAGGAAGGTGTGATGGTGTAAGGAATCTACATAATAGAAATTGAACATTAATTATTTTTCAACGACGGACTAATAATCAGAGATGCATTTTGAATGTTTTTCTTTGATTGGAGCAGTAAGACTTTGTTCTATTTTTAGACAAAACAACAGACAAGCCAAAGTGTGGGACTCTGAAAAGTCCCCCTAAAGGTTTTGACACCACCATTATGTCAAAGACCTATTACAACATGGTGAGTATCAGTGTATCAAGAAATCCAACCTCCTGCTGTGTTCACTGATGTTTACTTAGCAAGCCAGCTGAAAGGCTTCTACCAGAATTCAGACAGAGGGGTTAAGTCTCTAAGAATCCATTTTGGTTTAGGTTACATGTTTGGCTAAAATGATGGTTTGTGAAAAATAAAAAAAAAAAATTTTTTTTCTGATGCAGCTTTTAAGGTCAGTGGTCACTCAAGCTTTGAGGATGATTTTCACATTGTGTGTCTGCCTTTAAGGGCTGTCACAATCAATTATTTTTGATTCACACATTTAATTGATTTTCTCATAGCCATGTCTGTGTGTGTGTGTGTAAGCATGCCATGATTTGTGGAGCCCACATGGCAGCCATGCATGCGTCAGGTCTGTGTTGACAGAGTGCGGCCAATGTAATGTAGGTTATTTCTTCCATCTCAGTGGTTTCTGGGGCAGCCTTGCCTCAGGGTGGGCTCTTTCTGGTGTGAGTGTGTTTGAGTGTTTTTAATAATGTAGGAGGATGTCACAGGCTCTGCAGACAGTCTTGTCTCTGGTCGAGGAACCGCAGTGTCTTTTTATCCACTCGCATGCAGGTCGTGCCTGGAGTGAAAGCTGTTCCTGGACACTAATGCCAAAAAAAAATAAAAAATAAAAAATAGGATCCTTTTTTTATTTATTAAAAAACTAGCTCAGATGAAGATGTTGGCTTTGGGCATTTTTCTGATCACTAACTATAATGACCTCTTTCTTTCACTTGCTATACTAATACATATTTTCATAAAACATGGTAAAAATAAGCTGGTATGTACCTTAACACAGTATTGACAGATGAGTTGTGTATTTTAAACCGTCGCATACATATTTTTCCACCACAGATGTTTCTCAGAGCATGAAAAGTGACACGCAGAACCTCAGAGACTTTATGTTCCATAAAATCTGCTTCATTTTGTCAGGTTTAGACTAATAGCAGGAGTTTTTCAAAACACCAACATGCGTCAGAAATAAGCTTGCTGTAGCCATGTAGCATATGTTACTATTTCAGATGGTTTCACACCTCACTCACTTCTTGTTTGAGCTAAAAATGTACAGTTATCGGAAACATAATTCCTGCTGGACTTCTGTAGTTGTTGCAAGGTCTATAAATTAACCTGTAGAGTAAAATGAAAATCCAGTTTTTAAGAAACTACACTACTGGATGGGGTGTTGTCACTCCCCCAGGATCCTATATCTGCCCAGTTTGCTTTTAATGGACTATATTTCTGAAAGCCTTCAAGATTTATCTTGAACTTCAAGAATTTTCTGTATCTTTAAGAAGTTTTACAGTTTTTTCTTCCCAGTAAATTAGGAGTGGAACTAACAATTATTTTAGTAATTGATTAAACCATCATATTTTCTTTCGGATAGAAGATGGCACTTTCTACAGATTATTTAACAACTTAATCCTTTTTTTTAAAGAAATTAGAAATGCATTAAAATATAAGAATAAAAGATAATTCTATTAATTTTTAAAATGATAAAATAAACATTATATTCCCTAAAATGCAACAACAAGGAAAAGTTTCACACTTCCACTTGAGGAGCTTTGGCTAAAACATATCTGCAGACAGACGTTTTATTTATTTTATTTTTTTTATCTCAAATGCAAAATGTATATGCTTTGTATATTCTTCGCATAATTATTGCTCTGAATATTTTTCTTACATTTTTTGAGTTATACTACACGTAATCACTTACTAAATTTGTAAATATAATTTCAATAATTTATCAATCACAATTAATCCGATTAATCGTTTCAGCCCAGGGCTGTTTTGATGTTTCTCTGTATAAATTTATGTTTTTTTTTCTTTGAGAGATTTATGGTAAACGTGAATAGGTGTGAAAAATGATATATTTTGAATAACTTTCTCTTTTTAAAGGTTGTGAAGTGCACAAAATTCAGAGACTGAGGTCCAGACAAAAGTCAGGGAGCAAAACAATCTTTAATACATCTGCAGACGGAGAGCAAAAAACACACTGCATTAGGCACAAATTAGATTCGCTCTGACAATCTCAGAGATGCATAGTTACTTTATTCATCTCTCTCTACTACCGAGGCGGAGACTCAATCTTCTAAGACCAAACAAGAGAAACAAAGGAAAACATACGGAACCTTGTAGCTCATTCACTGTTATGTTTATGGAATGTGAAAACTAAAAACTCCACGGGAAAAACAGCTAGTTCCCAAAACAACTATCTGGGAAAGGTTAGCAACCCTGGGAAACTTACTTCAGTAGACACATCTTGTTTCATTAGTTTGTACCCCTCTCCCAGCTGCACAGAAAAACACCTTGACTGTGATACAAAAAACATTACATTTATATGACACATAAAGGGACATCATTTAATATGAATAAAACTTCTTCACAAGGTCCTACAGAACATCCTGGAGGCAGAAAGTGAATATTCAAGGGAGCTACAGAATCTCCTGGGGACGTACCTGCGTCCACTTCACCCCACAGACAAGTAAATGTTCCTCACCCCAACACTTTATAAATAACATATTACATTACAGCATGTATGTCTGAAAATTATTTTCTTCTGCTTTACAGACTCAGCAGTGTTGACATCGGTCAAATTCAGGGAAATCTGGAAGAGATTTCTACATTTCAGCAGATGCTTGTCCAGTCCTTGGACGAACAGACCAAGTCAGTTTGTTTTTGGCTTTTTCTGCAAAATTGCTTCATTTTTTGTTTGATTCAAAACTGCTAAGAACTCGTTGCACTTTTTTGGGGGGATGTTTCAAAGAACTTTTAAATAAACTTCAAGTCAGAAGTAGATGTAGCAGCAGAGACATCTAGTGGTCAGCTGAATCTTAGCATTTGTGTATTCTGTATAATTGCAGAAATAAACATTTTTCCATTCAGTCTGATATCACAGTGTAATTTGTGTAGACTTCCAGAGAACCAACAGAGAATCGGGGGTTTCTTTCTCAACCTGATGCCTGAGATGAAGGCCATTTATGTGGCTTACTGCTCCAATCACCCGTCTGCAGTCAGCGTGCTCACGCAACACGGGTATGGACTCGAACCCTGAACATGTCTCATAGTGACGATCTTGGGGAATACATGGAGTCAAAAGGAGCATCCAGACCTGGCAACCTGGCACTAACAGTCAGTCTGAGTAAACCCTTCACCAGGATGGAAAGATACCCAGCACTGCTGAAAGAACTGGACAGACATATGGAAGTTAGTCAGTTTTTATGCCCAAAACTTGAAGAGATGCAGATTCTTGCTTTTGATATTCTGATTGTCTTTTAGGAGCAACACCCTGACCGAGCTGACCTCAGTGCTGCCATGGCAGCCTTCAAAAGCCTTGCAGTGAGAATGCTTCTCTTCCAGTTGTGAATCGGTTTTACGTCACATTTTGTGGAGTTTTTTTTTTAGAGCCTCGTTTACCAGAGTGTGTTTTAACGCAGGCAGAGTGCGAGGAGGTAAGAAAGAGGAAGGACCTGGAGCTACAGATTCTGACTGAGCCAATCAGAAACTGGGAAGGAGAGGATATTAAAACTCTTGGCCCAGTTCTCCACATGTCCCAGGTCAAAGTTCACACGCAGAATTGCCAGGTATAAAACTCTGTGAAGGAGGTGCTGAGCTTCACTTTTTACCTGTTGAAGTCCGACTTGTTGTGATCTCGCCTGTGAGTTGCAACCAGCAGAACTTTGTGTTTCTTCCAGGAGTCAAATGAACGCTTCCTCATCCTGTTCCCTCACACTCTGCTCATGCTCTCAGCTAGCCTCCGAATGAGTGGATTCATATATCAGGTATGTTTATAGCCACTGAATCATCATTATATTGCACAAGTATTCATATGAATTGTTATTCAGAAACAGCACTAAGGGGAGCTACTCTGTATTTCTGTTTGTAGGGGAAAATGCCTTTATCAGGAATGCTCATCTCCAGAATTGAAGATGGAGAAAACCTGAAGAACGCTTTTGAAATATCTGGTCACTCCCTCTTTTCTCTCTATTTTCAAAATACAATGATTTCAACAGAGCTCAATGATTTCAACAGAGCTCATATTGTTCCAAAAAATAATCCACTTCATGAGCTGAATTATTAAATAACGCATCGTCTCTAACTGTGTGCCTGTTGTCGAGCAGGAGGCCAGTGTGAGCGCACGCAGATAGCTTGCAGCAGTCAACGTGATCTACAAGACTGGCTGGACCTCCTCACCAAACACACACACACCACACCACCTCAAGTGTGCAAGCTTCAGGATGTTGGTTACACAGTAAGGCTCTATGTTGTATTATCAGCCAATGAGTCGCTGCTCATTCATTTGTCTCTTTCTCCTCTTTGCTGTGTTGCTTCTAGTTGCCCTCCCTCCCCGCCACGCCCTCCAGATACTCTGAGTCTCGCGGGGGGAGCCCTTACCACTGTCTGCCTCATCCCTCCTTAAATGGGACAATTCCCAGTTGCAGCCCCATGTGGGGACCGCTGGAGCCACCGAGCACCCCCAGACCCTGGACCCTGAGCTGCCTTCGCCCTGCACCTCCACTACGACCGTCTGCTGCCCTGTGCTTCAAAGAGGTGCCGATCACAAACCCGTTCACTCAAACCTTCTTATAGACCCACTCAAAGAAAGGTGTAATTGTGAAGTGGGAGGAACATAAAAGGGTTTTGAATATTTTTATAAACCTGAGCTTTCAAAGACACATAAACAGTTAAAAAAGTCAGCCTTCTATCACCTGAAAGACATTTAGTGGCGGACTCAAACCTGAGCTTTCAAAGACACATAAACAGTTAAAAAAGTCAGCCTTCTATCACCTGAAAGACATTTAACCTCCTGTTTAGGGTTTCTGTTGATTCATAATGACAGGAGTATTGATGTGTATTTACTTGGAGATTTTGTTTGGCAAAATGTGATGTGTTTTGCTTGTGTCGTTATGAGTTACTGTAAGATGTTTTTATGGTGTCAAGCACCTTGTTAGAGAAATGTGCTGTACAAAGAAATTTGTATGTAGATTTGAACCAAATGTTCTTGCAGTTTTACCTGTAAGTCTTTGCTGCTTTTTTTTTTTTTGCACTGATTTTGTCTTTTAAAGGATGTAAGTAAAAGTCCCAAAAACAAGAGGCCGCTGCTCCCTACCATAAGAAAACCAGAGCGGAAACCATCGGAGGAAGATTTCACTGCCAGAAAGAGTAAGCTCAGCACAAAATGAAAATGGTTTTAGTAAGTTTGTCCGAATGTAAATATTCAGTGTGATGAAAACAAATGCGCTTTTTACTGGATTCTTTTTCTGCATTTAAACTTTTGGATGCATCTTCAACATCTGTCATGTTTGTGTTCCTCCCGTCTTCCTCTGGTGCGTCAGGCACAGCGGCTCTGGAGGAGGACGCTCAGATCCTGAAGGTGATCGAGGCTTACTGCACGAGTGCAAAGACTCGCCAGACTCTAAACTCAAGTGAGTTGCTTCACTTCTATGAACTCATATCCACACACATGATCTCAACTTGTTAGTGCTGTGAATCACTTTTTCTTCTAAGCTTTTTATACTAACAAGTTTTTCTCTCTCCTCTCTTTTCTCTGATATTCATTCAACCGCTTCTGTCACCCTCATCCATTCTCTATTTCCTAATTTTTCCCAAACGATTATTTTTTTTATTTGTGCTTGTATTGTCATGCGTTTTCCTGTTTTGTTTGTGATTCCTGTCCAAACTGACTTCATGGTTTTCCCCCCCCTCAACACCTTCTCCATCCTTTATCCAATCTGATTTGATTTTATTCCCTCATCCTCCAAAACATGTAATTTGGTGTTTTATGGCACCGTAAAGCATGGCAGGGAACTGACCTCATGCACAACCATGTGCTGGCTGAGACCAGCCTCACAGTGGCTGCGCTCCCTAGTAACCCGCCATCTTCTGACCAATCAGAAGACTCCGATTATGACAGTATCTGGACTAATCAAAGTCACAGGACCGCCTCGTTTTCTCGTAAGATGTTGTTGTGAACCGTTTCTGCTGACTCAGAGTGTGATAGATGCTATGTGGATGTCAGTGTGTTGCTGGAATCTTCCAAATACTTTCTATTTTCTTTTTTTTTAATGTCTGATTCAATATCATTTAATAAAAACAATTAAGTGCAGATTTTTTACTTGCTTAAGTTGTGAAATTCTCTGATTATTTTTTACTTTTATTGCCTTAGGCTCCAGCAGAAAAGATGTCCATATGCTGTTCCCAGAGGAGGAGAAGATTATTGTTGAAGAAACCAGGAGCAACGGACAAACTGTAGTGGAGGAGCGGTAATAAATCTGATTATATGCGCAACATATTTAAACACAGGTCAATTATTACACATTGCAATGCATCAACGGTTTTGTTTTACATGTGATTAGTTATATTTTACTTAATTTGGCTAATTTAAAGGTACAAATACATTCCATTGTGATATTTTTTTATAGTGTACTAACATTTATCTCTATATATGGATGGGTGGGAGAAGAAAAATATTAAAGCAGAACTTATTTTATTTTGCACCAGTAGTTTTGAATTACTTAAAACATGACCTCTCCTGCAACTGATGTTCAGCTTTTTGCATTGGTTGTAGCGTCCTCTTTTTCTCCTGGTTTGAATCGACAAAACCGACAAAAACACGTTATAAGGCATATATTATATATTTTTTCTGCTGCAGGAGTCTGGTAGACACTGTTTATAGCCTCAGAGATGAGGTTCAGGAACTCAAGCAGGTGAGTTTCCTCTTTCTGTCTTCTGTTTTTCCTGCCTATGTTCTACTTTATTTCAGGCCCAAAATTGAGGTTATATTAAAAAAAAATCATTTTGATATTTAAATTTTTGTTGTTTTCAGTTTAGCATTATGAGATACAGACTAAACAAGCAGTAGGTGTTGGTCTTACCAGTTTTCTTTCATTTTAGGGTTGCATTTTATGTAAATTCAAATGTGAAGTGTGATTTCTGCTTTGTTTTGTATGAGTTATTTTGTCCCAGAATTTCTACTTTTTCTTTTCTTTCTTTGTTAATCCGTCTCCTTCTGTTTACCAGGACAACAAGAGAATAAAACGGACGCTGGAGGAGGAGCAGCGAGCGAGAAAAGAGCTGGAGAGAATCGTCAGGCGGGTTCTGAAGAACATGAACGACCCAACCTGGGACGAGACCAACCTCTGAAACTGCTTCAGATTTGAAGCCAGGACCAATTTCTGTCATTTCAATCATCACATGATGAGAGCTGTTAGGTGTGTGGGCAGAAGCTGCTGGTAGTTTGAGCCACTCTTCATTATTTCATTTAACTTTAAAACTTTGAACTAACCCATGTGCCAAACCAGGGACCAGGGAACGTCCTGCCAGCTCTCGGCGAAGCCGTCCCGACTGTTCACAAAGTAATGAAGCCATAACAGCTGGTAGGCAAGAGGATGTCACTTCGCTTTATCTCGTCTCTGTTATTGGACCAACAATTCCCTTTTTCTTTCCTAGTGTCGTTGCTGCGCCTTTCACTGGTATCCAGAACAGTATTTTATTTGCTCTGGTCCATAAATATGACAGATTGAAATGAACAAGACGCCGTAGAGAAGTTCAGTAGTTAAGTCTTGATTTAAATAAAAAAAAAACGCACACTGTCACTGTCAGTCACAGTTCCTGTGAGAACTGTGCATTCACTCATAGCGATGCGTATAAATGCTTCTTTTTCCAGAGCGGAGTGATTACACAACGTAACACTGAAAGCTGCAGTTTGTAACTTTAATAAAGATTATTTACATATTTATTCAAAGTGTCACCATTTTGTGAAAATACTTTCTATGCACTCTGGCTCCAACTTCCTAACTTTAGAAATCATTTGAGTTTTATGGTGTATAATCATTCAGTCCTGGAAAAAGGAGTTCATGTGGTTCATTGCCATTATAAAACTTTAAACTGTATATTTTGTCTCCATATGAAATAATAAACTTTTAAAGGAACCAACAAGCCAGCTATGAAGTTACCAAAAACATCATAAATCAGCCAATAATGTACCAGCGTTTATAAAGATTTATGAATTGAAAAACGTTATGGGACCACAGGGAAAAAAATAACAAAAACAAGCAGTCATATTTATTTTAATTTGATAAACTACAATAAAACGACTTGAAAATGTTTGGTTATCAGAAAAGCTCAGGGCTTAAACCTTCTGTTCCCAGCTCCAAATTAACACCCTTTTCTACTTTCATTTTTCAAGCAATATTTAATTAAAGGTGCTCATAATGTAATGACTTGCACTGCCTCTAAAGCAAAAACAAAAAAAGCCCTTTCATCGGTTATTTGGTTGTTTGACATTTTAGAATTTCTCTAACTTAAAAACATATTTTTTTCTGGTCTTATATTCCTTTCATCATGAATGATCAGTAAAAGTGCATATTTGTTCACGGTAAGAGGAAAAACGTCAGAAGAGGCTTTCCACTGAACTCTGTTCAATGGTTCCAACTTGGGTCTCATCCTTAATAATGCAATAAAAGGGAAGTTTTTCATTCCTCTTGTCAAAACTGAATATTTTTCAGATGCTATTGAGGCACTTTAGATGTTAGATTTCTGTAATCCATTGCAAAGTGCAAGTTTGTTTGGTGAAACGCAAAAAAAATAACTAATAAAATAAAACTTAGTGCTAAGTTAGAAATGTAATAACAGTAAAAACCACCTGACTCACTTTTTTGAGTTCTGCCTAAGCAATGAGACAGATGGGGAGGGGGAGAAAAACTCAATGCACATTTGTATTTGCAAAGCCAAATTTAAAGCAATATTACACTGGAAAATGTTTATTTTTGTCAATATGCAATTTACTGTTGAATAAGTCTCATATTTATCTTTTTATTTTATTTTAATCTTTCTACTTGCTTTCATTAACACCTCTTTTCTACTTGACTTTGCTCACATCGCATGTGTGATCCAGAGAGCAGCAGATGTTCTGCTAAAACAAATTAGCAGGACAACCTGTTAGTTGCACGATCAAGTATGGCAATGATTTAACTCTAACTTATGTACTTAGCTGTAACTGATGTAAATGTGTCCTGTGCTCTGGTGTTAGAATGATGAAAATGATTGCAGAGGTTACTATAACAACCATCTATTTATTTCACCTATTGGACTGCCCATAAATAAAATGCTGAATTCAAATGAAATTTGTGTTCTGTCTCGACCAGATTTGCTCATATATATATATATATATATATATATATATATATATATATATATACATATACATATACATACACCCTATATATGTATTTTCACAATACATATATAAAGCTAAATATTAGCGTAAGATTTGATCATTTTACATTTTAAAGCTCTTTTAAAGTTCACCAAAAAAGGACTTAAATCATCATTCAGTTCATTCCACAGTTTTGCAGCAATAACTGAAACACATCTAGATTTTATCTGACTTTTTTCTTTTGCACATTCAAATATAAACAAACCAGGCAAATTATATTTATTCTCTCTTAACTTAAATAATTTCTGAATACCAGAAGGAAGACTTTTGTTTAATCCTTTAAACATTACTTCCAGTATTTTTATATAAACAACAATATCTTTCAATTTTAAAATATTGCTTTGACTAAAACGTTTTTCCCCGATATCCCACTTTATTAATAAGCCTTACAGCTTTTTTTTTGCAGCTTAACTAATATTTCAATAGTTGTTTTACTTGCATTTCCCCAGATTTCTGAGCAGTAAGACAAATAAGGCATAACCAAAGAGGAATAAATAATATGCAAGCCTTTAACATTTATTAAATCTTGTATTTTAAACAATATTCCAATAGTTTTTGCAACTTTATGTCTAATATATTCTATATCCAACAGGATACAAAGGTTTTGCACCTCCCATCCTACGTCAAAAAGTTCAGCAAATAGTCTGATTGGTTAGTGCTCCGTTTGTGTAAGTTTGTGCCATTAAATCAAACGCAGCAAAGTTGTTTTCAATTTGGATTTTGGCCATTCCAATATCCTGTGTGAGCGGCGCCTAGCTCAAGGTTGATCCGATTCGTGAACGCTAATTTCGGCCAGCCGTTCTCTCGGTCTCCCCCTTCCTTCAGCGCTGTTACACGAGACACGCTGTTCTCTAGTGCATTTTTAGTCATACTCAATATTTTCAGTAATTGTAATCTTAAAAAGTATATATTTTAGATGGCCTAAAAAATAATTTTTAATATTTCGGAAACCAAAGCTGCAGAAACGGAGCACTAACCAATTTCTGGATTTTTTTTGACGTAGGTGGTTAACAAATAACAATAACAAATGCATTAGTTAGCAAAAAAGCTCTCCCTCTTCAGATTCCAAATAAGCTGCATTTCCCTCCCACCCAATTATTTTTTTCTTTTGCATAATGACCAGTTGTGTGCACCTATAGTTTGTGAAGTAGAATAATCGTAACGGCTTTTTTTCTTCATGTTGGCCGCATTTTCTGTACTGACGATTTATTTTTCTCATTTTCAGCACTATACTTTTACTTGACTCCGAGATTTCAGTCAGTCAGTCAGTCAGTCAGTCAGTCAGTCAGTCAGTCAGTCAGTCAGTCTGTCTTCAACATCGTGTAAGACTGCCTTTCAGGTACTTGTAGAAGTTGCAGCTGTTAGAAGGGCCGGTGCACGTTTGGCGCAGTGGGTACAGGCGAGGTTTACGGTTCCCAAGGGTCTTGGTTCGAGACTGGCTTGAGGAATGTCAGGAACGCAGTCTGTATCAGGGGTCTGTGTTCAAGCGGAGCACCAACTCCCTGGCATGTGCATTTCAGCACATGTCGGGGAGGTTTCACTTAGAGAGGTTGAAAGAGGAGGGAGTTCAAGACGTGGTTGTGTTCTGTGCTGGTTGTGGTATGGTCTGAAGTTGTGAAGCAGGTTAAGTTAACCTGCTTTACAATCTGGATGCATGCACACTCTGGACCTGCAGAATAGAATAATCTCGCTCGACAACTCCCCGTGCTCGGGACAGTTTAAGTAGGGAATTTTGACTGTAAAGACTGTATCCTGTGAATCTAAATGATAGCCAGTTGCTAACACTAAAACTGTAAAGAATATGCATGTTGCTAATCCCACTAGGCTAAGTATGCTAAAATAAGCTGCTAACCCTACTGGACTATGTGTGCTAGAATACATACATACATATTTTGGGGGGGTTTTTCTAGGTGAAACTGCACCTCATTCTCAAGTGGAAATGGATTGGGTTAGGGTTAGGCAGTCCATATACATGTTTTAATCAACATGTATAGAGTTGAATACATGACACACTATTAAGATTTTTATTTATTTAAAAAATATATATAAATAAATAAATAATTTCTAAATTATGTCAGTAAATCAACAGTGTTGCAGTTTTTTTTATCAGGTAACTCAACCGTATCGAATTGAGGGCGAAATCTGAGCGAAACAGCGCCGCCACGTGACCTTAGTTAATGGCGGTGGTCGAAAAGGGTACTACACCTTTAGCAAACAGACGCAGGTGAATCTCTGAATGACTTGATTATTTTCGGCCGG